>CM045458.1:23904895-24205536 GCA_024666655.1 Dascyllus trimaculatus | reverse complement strand
ATGTTCCCACAGCCCTATATACCCACAGTTCTATGTTCCCACAGCCCTATGTTGCAACAGCTCCATGTTCCCACAGCCATATGTTCCCACAGCCCTATGTTCCCACAGCCCTATGTTCCCACAGCCCTTTGTTCCCACAGCCCTATGTTTCCACAGTCCTATGCTCCCAGAGCCCTATGTTCCCACAGCACTATGTTCCCACAGGCTTATGTTCCCAGAGCCCTATGTTCCCACAGCTATGTTCCCACAGGCTTATGTTCCCACAGGCTTATGTTCCCACAGCCCTATGTTCCCACAGCCCTTTGTTCCCACAGCCCTATGTTTCCACAGCCCTATGTTCTCACAGCCCCATGTTCCCACAGCCCTATATACCCACAGTTCTATGTTCCCACAGCCCTATGTTCCCACAGTCCTTTGTTCCCACAGCCCTATGTTTCCACAGTCCTATGCTCCCAGAGCCCTATGTTCCCACAGCACTATGTTCCCACAGGCTTATGTTCCCAGAGCCCTATGTTCCCACAGCACTATGTTCCCACAGGCTTATGTTCCCACAGGCTTATGTTCCCACAGCCCTATGTTCCCACAGCCCTTTGTTCCCACAGCCCTATGTTTCCACAGCCCTATGTTCTCACAGCCCCATGTTCCCACAGCCCTATATACCCACAGTTCTATGTTCCCACAGCTCTATGTTCCCACAGCCCCATGTTCCAATAGCCTGCTGTCAACTAATCTGCTTATTATTGCAGCAGCTAATGTTTTTTTTCTATAAAATACTAGAAAACACCATCAAACTCTCCTAGATTCTTAAGTTCAGTGTCTTGTTTTGTCACTCTACTCTCATATATGACTGGGAATTTCACATTTTCTAAGCTAGAGCAGAAGAATCCCTCACATTTTTACTTAGAATTGTTATCAAATCAGATTAATAGTCATTCAAACAATCAATAAACTGGCTAGCTGTAACTCCAGACTGCAGCTCACCACCTCCCCCTGTCTCTAGGTTCTGTGTAAGGAGGGCCTCCTGGGCTACCGGGGCTACTGGGAGGTGGACTATGAAGGCTGGGTTGTGATCGGGGTGGTCTGTGAGAGCGCCCCCAGGAAGAGCCAGGACGGGGCCTGCGGTCTCGGGGAGAACATCGGCTCGTGGGGCGCCGGCTGGTCTGGATCCTGCTACCAGGTCTGGCACAACAGCGAGAACGTGGACGTGGAGCTGCCGGTCTCCTCCACCGTGGGCATCTACGTGGACCAGCCGGCCGGCATCATCAAGTTCCTGCTGGTGGAGGGGGAGGCCGAGAGGGAGGTGAGGCTGATCCACAAGTTCAAGGCCAACCTCCAGGAGAAGATCTTCCCCGCCTTCTGGGTGGGAATGAATTCGTTTTGCCTCCTTCGGAAAAAGGATCAGTGACACAGCGAAGGGATGAGGGGGGAGGGGGGAGTAGTGTAAATTTAAAAAGGTGTCAGGAGGGAGGCTGAGGCTTTGGGAAGTTTGGGGATCAAGTGTTGGAGCACGTTAAGGGCATCTTTGTAGATTGTTTCTGCTTTCTCTGGTGCATGAGGGAAGATTACTGATTTCAGATTATACCCAGGGATGCCTAATCTGTTTGTTTTACTGAATATGGTGTATCTATTCATTTAATTTAACTTAGAAATATAGGTGAAGCTTGGTATGTTTTTATTTTTGCATGAGATAGAGAGCTTATTTCACTTTAGAGTCTTTTATAATGTGTTGAATGTAGTCAATAAATTCTACTATTGTCTAATAACATTCATCCTCTATTATCTGTGTGATGCTGCCGACAGAGTTGAATTCAAAAGTCTGATAGGCTCACTGCATCAATATTTGTCCATAAAGCTTCCTCATTCACTTTTCCCAACAATTTGACACCATCACAAACACAGCTGTACATTAAATCAGGCTGTACTGCGATGAAGACGGATTTTAACGCGTCAGATTAAAGAGATTTGCTCGTAATGAAGGTGCCCGGGCTGAAGTTTAGCTTGTTGCTTCCAGCTGTTTAGGACTGTTTCCTCTGAGTTTATTGAACACCTGCAGCATCAGACAGCAGCAGGATCCATATGAGCGTCTTTAAAGAGGGAGAGTTGCGTGAATTCGTGCACATGGAACAGCAGCGACTTCATTAATTACTTGAAATGATTAATCATCCCTGATGTGGAGACGGGATGGATCAGGATCTATCAGAAAGTTAGTTTTACTCACCTCAGACAGGTGAATTGTCACAATCAGTCAGTTTATCAGCTGCAATTAAATCATTTGTTAGAGTGTGAGTTTAGATTTAATCTTTTGCTTATTAGTTAGTTATTTTGCGGTGTGCATGCACTTGATGTGCCATCATTTAACTTCAGTAACAGAGCTTCACATCCCATTTACAGACGAATAACTTGCACCTTTCTGCACACTGTAAATATTTCTATTACTTTTATAATTCCTTCATTTCCTCTCCATCTGTATATCCTTCTTTGAAAGTGTTCTACTTGTCAGTGTTCATTCTGAAGCATCAAATCACCTCGTACATGAAAACCCACTTGGCAACTGGATGGCAGCACGCACAAGTGGGCTAACCCACGTTTGGTCACAAAATGATTTGTCACCATGTACACATCTGCGAGTACCTGGCTTCATCCTTCATCCTATCAGGCCCACAAACTCCTAACACACCATGCTAAACTACAAGCATTCTGAACCTGACAGATTTAATGCTAACACAAAGTCAATTTTATGACATTATGTGAAATGTGGGTTAGCCCACTTGTGCATACTGCCATCCAATTAAACTGCTTCTGCTGTCTGAAAAGGGCGACATAGAGCGCCGCCGCCCTCTAGAGGCCTCTCGTCATACTGCATCCTTAAAAGTGTGTTGACAAAAACCACACCGACGACTTCTCTCTTGGTGTTGCTCCTTTATTTGAAACATAAAAGTACTTAACGGAACATTTACCTGTTTTTTTAAAATGTCAAAGATGGACATTTTTCCTCTCAACACCGACTTTATCTCGCTCTCCCTTTCTCTCTCACACGCAGCCACTTTCTCATTCATTCAGTCGTTTCAACAACAAGATGTCCGGAGCAAAAAAAAAAAAAAGAGAAAACATCCCCTAGAACTCAGTATTGGTTTACAATCATTCTATCAGTCAGTCATTCATTGGCAAAGGTAAAAGTAAAAATAGGCATGTTATGAGGAGGTGCTGGTGTCCTCTGCTCACATTTTTGTAAAGCCACAAGCTTCATGTTAATTAACCATTTGTCTGGTTTCTATCCCTCACAAGGAATAGAGTGGTGTGTTAGGGGGCCGCGGCAGGCCTGTTGGTCATTTTACCCAGAAAATGATGGGAGCCGACAGAGAGAGCATCCACGTGGTGTCGCTAACATTTTAGCATGTTGAGCTAAATGAGGAGGAGGCCCTATAGGTGAAACTGACGTCTTCATGATGGGAGTTAATGACCTACAGGTGCAAACATTTTTGTACTTTAAGTATTTAATCCCTCCCAGCTCATGTAGATGGTTTTATATTAATGGAACAAAGTGTTAACTGCTAACAACTCGACTCTTCTTGCTCATTTTAAACCTTTAAGGAACATTTTAGACATATGTTTATGTACTTTCTTTCCAAGAGATTTGTGGAAAGATGGATTCCACTCTTATGTCTTGTGTTTTTCCTGCATAGAGAAGTTTTGGTGCTTCACATTGAGGTTTTAGAGAGCAGCAAAGGAAAATTATCAGCATCAAAATCACTAGAATTGAGAGAAAAAAAGCGATTCAATTTTTCCAACTAACTTTTGGTAACTGGGGTTTCATTTACTCAAGCATAAAATATGTTTTTGTTCATTAAATGGTCAGAAATCTGTCAAATAAGGTAACACAGGTCCTACTGTCAGGTATATCCACCCCTGAAATGCTCATTCCAAGCTAGAAAGACCCCGGTCTAGGCGTTAAGGATAGACCTAGAGTCAACATAAAGACTGGAAGCTAGCGAAAAATGGCAACCCTGACCTGCTCTTGGGTTCAAAAACATGCCTTCTCAAGCTCACGGACTCACCATAATTGATTATTTGTTTCATCTGTACACATACAAAACAACCATTTTAAGGAGGAGATACATTTTGTAAGTATTTACACCCACGAGCAGCGACTCCCCGGGGTTTTAACGTCTGCACAGTGAGATTTCCAAACACTAGCGCCTCTTTATTTGTAATCATGAGTTGAGAAATCGCCGACTTTTGAGAGCAGTAATATCTCACAGCGACGTATTAAGGCGAGTTGTTGCCCCAGAGGCCGTGATGTTTACATCTGCCTCCCCATGAAATCACGTGAGGCGGTGCACTGGTACGATAATCTTACAGATACCCTGTGATGCACCATTATTTTCCAGTCTTGCAGCGTGTGCATGAGATTAGAGAGAAGAACATCTGGGAAGTTACTCCTTGTGTGTGTGATATAACCTGATTGTCGGATCTCCTCATGTGAACCTGGATTTATCACACTGTCTAGTCTGGCTTCTGCTCTTGGATTGCAAAATCTCGTAGTCTTGGGCAGATTGATGCCACCTGGACAAAAATTCTAACACTATTTTAACTGTCCCTGATTCTAGCTTAAACAGACATGAGAGTGGTATCCATCTTTTCAATCAACTCTCTGCAAAGAAAGCCACCAAAAACATGTCTAACAGCATTTTTTAGAGCCACATGTTATAGTAAAGCTAATATCACTGAAAGCAGCGTCTGATGGATCACCAGGTCCAGACGTCGGCTCCCTGAGATCTCATCACTTCACGGGTAATCTGACCACAAGGCAAACATCCCAAACTCTCAGCTCCACCCTGTTTTAGTGTCCTGGTTGTCCGGTGCAGCGGGTCACTGCACGCCTGGAGGTCCGGTCCTAATGTAGTGTTGTGGCATGTGTAGTAGCTAGTGTCGTGAAATGCTCCGTGACAGTGTGGGCGGTGGTTTCGGGTGTAGTGTTGAGAACGTTATTAGTGTTCGTAACAACATGACTCCTCAAAGCATGTGCCGTTAATTTTGGTTAGTAAGAAATAAATGGAGGTACTAGCTTTTACACTGTTTCACATACTGTACGTCACATTTGCCAGCCAATCCAGGGTTCCTCCCGTCTCCTCTCTCTCCACGTTTCCTTTTCCTCGCTGATCTGTTTCTCTCCCCTCCTCCCTCCGTCTCCCTCTCAGTGTTTGAGGGAGAAGTCTCCTGTGTTGAGTCGAGGTCGAGGCAGAGCTCCGAACATTTCCGTCCCGTCGGTGGCTCCGGGGGCCAGCAGGGCCTTCATACTGGCGGCGATGTGCTCCAGGTCAGCACAGCCCACCTGGGAGGCAAAAACAGCGTGGTGAGGAGGAGTTAGGGGGAAGTTCAGGATACATCCTTCGTTGTTTTGACGTTCTGAGATGCTACATTTAAAATATGTGCCTGGTGTGACGGTACACACTTTTAGTCACATGAGCTGATGGAGCCGTCCTGGATGTTAGTGTATGCATCAGTACTGAGGGCTGAATAGTGTCTTTGTCTCCGTCTTTAGTCGGCAACAAAATATGTCGGGATCAACTGACAGCAAACAGCATTAAAACTAAAAGCTAACAGCGAGTTTTATTAGCTTTTTTTATGACTGTTTTCTTTCCAGGAACTCTGTTTATGCATTTCAGCTGATGTGATTGAACAGGGTGTTTTCATTTTATCTGAAGCACATATTCTTTCTGGTAGAAAGACACTCAGACACTCTTGCATTAAAAGTTCACACCAGGTCACTTTCACTGTTAAAATATTAACAAGGCTCTGAAGCACAGCTCTTTCATTAGACCAAATGTAATTCCATTTTACTGCTGACCTGCAACAGATCTCTACATTTATTCTGATTTAGAGAAGACATTAAAAACCTGTAGCTCAGCTGTGTAACCTATTTTGACTTGTTTCTACTGCTACGCTTATACTTGTTGATTCTTTGAGGGCTGTTAGTCAGAGATATGACCAGCACAGAAAAACACCAGCTCTTATTCCAGCACTAGACCCACTATCTATCCACCCACTACTATCTGAGAAAAGGCCTTGAGCTGTTCTCATGTTTTCATACAGTTCAGGTTCAACTTTGTGTTAAACACTGACAACCCTGGATAACTCTGGGTTCACTATCAACAAGTGGAATACACTATAACATGAAATAAATGTGTATTGATTGTTTTTCTAACTCTTTATTTCAAAGTATCCTCATATTGATTTATGCAAAGGTTCCTCCTACTTTCTGTTACTTTTCATTTTAAGTAAACTTTTTTAGCTTTTTGTCCCTATCAGGATCTTGTAGATGAGATCATGTTTCCAGTGAGCTGCTTGGTCAGTCGTCAGGCTGTTGACATGTTCTGACCTTCTGAACCCACACAGCTGACCACAGTAAAGAAAACTCAAGTGAAACCCATAAATAGCCGGCTAACCCTCTATTCTCACTTTGTGATGCGGAACTCTGCAGCTGTGCTTTCGTAAAACGGCATGTGCTCACCCGTTCTCCGCTGTTGCCGTCTCCGGGAGCAGCCCTGCTTCCTCTGCAGCCCCACACAGGCACAGAAACAGGCAGGGATCGAGCCAGAGCCATGGGGTTGGCCTGACGGGACGAGTAGGCAGCCTGGCCCACCGCCATGCCACGCGACGGCGGAGGGGCGTCCTCGCTCAGTGAGCCTGAGACAGACAGGAAAATAAAAGTGCAATGTACGTATCTGTGCATTTAACATGTGACTACTTTAATCAGAGGACTAAACTCTTACCATCGGTGCTCTCCTCCTCCCCGTCCGACTCAAAGAACGGCTCGCAGTCCCGAGAAATAGAGTCTTCATCCATAGAGAAAACACCTGCAGCAGAAAGGTGATGGAAATCCTCACTCAAAATCAAAGAAATGCAAATTTGAGGGTCCCTGCAAGTTAAACTTCACAACCAGAAATCAAAAAGCCTCCTGTCTGCTTTTAGAATACTTCAATTTGTCACATTTCCAGAGAAGACACACTGAAAACCTGCCTTTACTCAGACGACAACATCTTTCCTCACCAGCACTTTCGTTCCCGTAGGGTCTCCTCTCATCCATGTCCTCCTCCTCCTCTTCCTCATCCTCACACTCTTCTTCCAGATCCACAATCCCGGACCTCTGCCTCTCTCGCTCGGCCTCCAGAGTGCTCTTCTCCCGTTCCCTGTTTTCGGTACCGTTCTGGCCGCCGCCCTGCCCGTTGCCGCCTCCTGAGCTGTAGATGGACGGGTAGCTTTGGGAGTACAGTCGGCTGTTGGGACTGACTCCACCCACCCCACTGTCACCTGTGAAGTTCTACGACAGCAGAGAATCACACACAATGATGGATGTTTAGAATGGATACCTCAGTAGGGATCGACCGTTTATAGGGGCTGATAGTCTGCATTTTCCAGTTATCTGTATCATTATTGTTATTTAGTGATGACCGATAAAATAATATTAAATGGACTACTTTGGCTCTGATGCAGCCACTCTGTGATCTCAAGCAATCAGACCAGAACAGACGAGCTCATTTGCAGACTGGTGATGTAGCTGAAGTTCTAATAAACAATGCAATCTTATACAAGCATGTCCTGTTTATCCGGTTTACCCTGCTACACTGACAATGCCAGAATATTTAACTTGTTGGTGCAACTGGAACTTTTTTGCTAACCGTGCTAGGCTAATGCTATCAGTAAGAGGTTTGCTGCACCTCTTAGCCTGCAGCTAATGCTACCTGAAGTGCTGCAACAACAACTTCCTAAAGTGAGATTAACTTCAGCAACCTGCTCTAAACGTCATATATGAGTCTTTAGCAGAGACACAACCTGCAGAAACTGAACAAGAAGCACAGCCATCGCCACAAATCAGGACATTGGCTTCTTTCACAGTGGCTAAGGCTATGCTAACAGCTAGCAGCTAAGTTAGGAAGCAGCCACTGATGCAACATAAGGGCCTCAGTGGACAGTAAAAGATGATGAAACAGTGAAAGATTAGGAAAACGGAAAGGAAAAGCAGATGTTACTGCAGAAGACGAGACAAAATGTTCAATCATAATCAACAGATCTCACGGTAAACAGAGGAGAGAGTCCTACTGTCATCACTCCTTTATCTACTGAACACATTCACTAATAATAATCCTTATAATGGAGAATCCTAGTTATGAATGACAGGTTCTCTCAAATAAAATGCTGCTAATATAGTTTCCACATATCAGTATCGTTTTTTTTTTATTGCTAATAGGTAGTCTTGATATTGGCCATCAGTTGATCCCTCTACCTCAACACAAACTCACCCCCCTGTGTCCAGGGTCAGAGGTCAAGTCCACCACCAGCTTGGTTCCTCCCTCTGTCCCGGCCTGGCGTGAACGCTTTTGGGCTGTTAGCATGGTCGTGGAGTGCAGCACACCGATGTCGTCCATGTAGCGACGAGCCGACTCGGCCAGGAACCCCTGACCCCAGACGCTGTAGGAGAAGTCGCACTCCCTCGGAAAGGCACTGCCGCTCTCCCGCTTCCTCACCCCTTCTCCTTCCCCGCTCGACGACCTGAACTTCTTGCAGGCTGTGAGGATGGCCAGGTCGCAGCCGGACTTTTGGCAGTACGCCTCGGCGGCGGAAAGCAACGCCAGCCAGCTCTCTTTGTGGTTGTCTGGGATCTCAGGCTCGGATGACTGGGTGATGGAGGCCATAACGGTGCTGAGTACTGCTTCACACAGATGGGCTGAGTTGATGAGAAAACGCTGATGAAGGATGAAGAGTTCTGCTTGGGTGAGGGCGTAAACTGGGGCACCACACTGAATGAAGCACTGACAGTGGACTTTGGTAGCTGTGGTGTGTCTGACTTTGCTTGTTGCTGGTGTACAGATAGTTTTTGCACTGATGGAGGAGATGCAGGGGAATAATGGCCTATCAGGCAGAGAGGCACTTTAAGATATGATGTACTGGGTGGCGTCCTTACACACTGAGAGCCAGGGGAGAGAAGAGATGTTGCCAAGTTGCTGGTGTTACCTGTAAACATAAAAATACAGCAAAAAGCAAAGTTAGCTGCTAATGCTAACACTTGTCACTGATAGCAAATAGGCGTTGCTGCGTCTTTATTTCCTATTTAGCTGATATTTAAGGATTGCATGGGACTAAATATGAGCAGGTAAACACATAAACCTGCATTAAACACTGTGAGCTGTGACTGTCGCAGCCCCCACCTCCTCTGTAGCTGCATGACAGTAGCTACCAATGCTAACTCCTGTAGCTGCTGCACCGTTAGCTCTTTGTAATGACCCCTGCTGATCCTCTTTACTGGCCTCTCTGCAAAGTCTCCTTTCAATCTGCCTGCTGTGGACTTTTCCTGAGCGGCTGCTGTCGCCGCTGCAGCTGTTGTTGCTGTTGTTGATCTGCTTGTTTATTCTGTGTTTGTGTGCAGCCTCCTCATCATGGACCCAGATTTCACCTCCATTTTCGTGCTTTAGCAGGAGCCCGAACCCCGGAGTGTAAATGGCAGAAACGAGGCAACACGTTCACCCACCTGTTCGCTTTCTTCCTTCCACGTTGCCAGATGTTTATCGAGCTTAAACTTGTTTTAATCCTCCGTGTTCTGCCTTCTCCCAACGTTTCTCTCCCCTAGCAAGGCTCGACACCAGCGACAGCAAGCTAGCGACCGTTAGTAACGCTTAATAACGGTTGGGAATTTCACAATAACAGCGCTGCTGCAGAACAGTTGCAAAGTTATATGTGAAGTATTTGAAGTGTTAGACCCATGCAAATGAGGAATTTGTGGTTTCTAAATGATAAATTAAGCTTAGTATTCTTATCGACTTGCAAGCGTTAGATAACAAGTCTTTAATATATGTTTTTTTTTTAAAAATCCCGGTAACTTGCAAAAAGCTTCCCTGTAATTTAACAATTACTAAGAAAAATAGGGTTCAAGTTAAAACTATTCCAGTTAATAAATTACAGGAAGTTACAAGTACTAATTGAGCCTGTCAGCCAAAGCAACCATGGTTACTTGAACATGCAAAAATGTGGAAAATGCATGACAAAGATTTTGTGCATTCCAAGGCAAATAATTTGCATTCGTGCAGCTGTCTTACTTAAATGTTATTGCAAACATTTTATTACTCAGTGCTACAGTACTGTTCGTTTGATTGGCAACACTTGCTTTTTCTAATCTTTTATCCTGATAAAATTTTTCTACTTGTCAGCGTTCATAGTTATGCACCAAAATACCACATCAAATTCCATATATGTGAACACCTACTTACAAATAAAAGTGGTTCTGATTCTTATAAAATTCCCTTGTAAAAAATACTTTGATTTAACCTTTTCTGTCAAAAAATATTGTTTTCTATTTATTTAGTCCCAGATTACATGCAGTAGTTATTTCAGGAAAGCTTCTTATTGTTACTAAGAGCTGCTGCTGAATGAAGGACTGAAAAAAATCATGTAATTATTTTAAGTGCTACTGCGATATAAGTCCTGGCCCCTTTAAATAGATTAAAAAATATAAATGAATTAGAGGAATTTATTTTCAGTTCAATTTCAAACGTTTACTATATTTTCGAAAAACACTTCTTCTAGTAAGTATACTTTCACTGTCATGATTGACCAAAGGCTTTTATTCTGAAGGTAAACACGGACTCTCATCTGGTTTTATTTCCGCTAATTTGACGTCGACTTGACGTCACCTGTTTACTGACTTCCAAACGAACGCACGCTGTACACGTGACTGAGGTCTGTGGGCGGGCTCGTTCTCGCCCCTGTACTCGTGCACGTGTACCTGCTCCCCCTCACCTAAAGCCCACCGAGCTGCATCTCAGAAGTAACGGGATTACTCCTGTAAAGTACTAAAAACTTAGAACACAGAGACAGTACTGCAAGACAGAAGTACTACTAACTGATAGTACATGTATATTAATTATAAATACCATATGATCAAACAATAAGAACCTTTGAACTGTGTCTCTGTTATCTATAGAGCACATTTAAAGAACAAACACTGAGCCAAAGAGCTTTACAACAGAAAAATAAGATTAACATGACAAATATACCCAACAAGTTTAAATATTAAGTTGGGACCCGACAATAATATATGTTATATAAATGTTTTGAACAAATTTTTACTGCATAAGCTGACCTAAGTAATTTAAATATTAAGGTTAAGGCCCCACAGTATTGTAGAAAGCAAACCAACCCGACTGACTTAAACAAAAACATACATGCTACTGAACTATCGGACCAAATTTCTTGCACTATTTTGAAAGTTTTTGCAAGTCACATGTTGTTTTTGCATTTATTCTCTTGTGACACTATATAAGTCAATCTCAACAACATTTTAACAGTTAATTTTAGGTATTAATTGAGTCATATCTTATGTTATGTTCATATCTTATGTTTAAATTATGTGGCAGTGAGCAGAATTTAATTGTAATATATATATATGTATGTATGATTTTCCAAGAAGTGTTCTGTGTTTGTTGTTGTCTCCTGAGCTGCTACATGCTTCACTATCTATCTATCTATATATACATATATCTTTGTATTCTGTATTGATTGTAACTGCTTTAATGTCTGAACAGTCATTATAACTATATGTATAAGTCAGAATTAGCTTGATTATTAAGGATAGTGAGTCATATGAGCTCTGACAGTAACTGCACATCCACAGAATGGCTTTAAAGACAGCATTTCATGACTGGCAGTGAGGGTATAACTTGTTTTAACAATGGTTTCCTGATCTGGAGGTTTGAAGCTGGTAACGTGGTGCAGAATCATGGGTTTTGCTGCCCTCCAGTGACTATGGTAGAATACTACTTCCACAATTCACAACTCTGTACGCTTTTTTGGAATTCAAGTCAAGTTGACGATATTACGAAAGCATCAAGAATATTATAAAAGAACATGAGAGTGACGTAAAAAAAAAAAAGAAATATGTGTCCGTGTCCCTCTTAAAACAGAATCTGTTGGGGTTTTTTGTGAAGTTTGAGATTAATGGCTCAGACCTTCTTAAGTATTCCCTCTTGTATCATCACATTTGTCACACTTTAACAGGAAGTCGTCTCTTCCTTCTGTTGGCCGCCACAACTTCTTGCATCAGTGTTTCTCAGCGGCTCAGCTGTGATTCTGCATTTGGTCATTATCTGTCTCTGCTTTGTAAGTATTTACCCCCAGGAGTGGTAAAGACATATTATGTTAATCAGATTCATGGTTTTGGGCCAGACAGTGGTGAAGTTTGTTTTTGAGCTTTGGTCTGATTACTCCGGTGTTCCAGATAAGCATCTTGTGCTGACATAACTGTGTGTTTGACTGTGATTAGCGGCTGGACTGATGGTCTGAGGCTGATCAGCGTGTTATTTGATCAGGAAGTCTCAGGATCAGCTGACAGGAGGGACTTTTTAAGGGAGTTTGGCTCAATCCCAGTGTGTCGCAGGACCTCAATTTGAGTTGTTATCCAAATTGAAATGTTCTTTTTTGTTGTTAACACTCACTGGGTAGCAGCTTAATTCTGCTCTGCATGCATGTGCTGATGTTTTTCATTGGATGTTTAATATGAACCTGCAGAATTCTGCGAATATGATGCTTGTGCCATCTAGTTTAGTGTGGACTCCAAACTTCAATGCCATAAAGAGCGATTCGTAGGAATACACTGACTATTGTTATTAAAGTCCAAGCTCAAATTGGTATATCTAGTATGTCAAATATCATTTTAATTGCATAAAATGCTCCACTACATTTAGCTTCAGTGCATCGACTGCTTGACCACGGTTACCTGAAGCCCCGTGTAACGAGAATATCAGGTCTAGTCACTTCTTCTGATCAATAGTTTAAAAATATAGCTTAAATTAATTTAATTTCCTGACGAAAAGTCTAACTAATCACAATATAATGACCTTTATAATCAACTCTAATCAAACCAGTGTATTCTTATGTACTGCTCTCTGATTGGCTCTGTGGTGGTATGACGTCTATCGGTGGGCGGGACTTTCCGGAAGCAGGAAGACGTAACGTTTGTTTTGGAAGAACGAAGCAGCGACACTAGCGACGGAAAAATGGAGCAAAGCGTTGAGGACTATAAGGTATTCCACACTTTTCCTCTTTTAACTAGTAGTTTTTGTGTTTTGTGTGAATGTTGGCAATTCTCCTGTGATGTTTTTTCGTCGGAACTACTCGAGCTTGCTGATGTGTTAGCGGATGTTAAAGCTAGCTGTCGGTTTTCAATAACGTTCGATAAAATAAAGCAGAACACTCGGTTACACGTTGTCCTCTGGCTGGATATAACATGCCCGACTATATCGTATGGATATCAGATCGCTTTATCAATAATCATATTGGCATTCTGTCGATTGTGGATACTAGTAAAGTCTACCCAAGTTTTGGTTGACTCGCTGTTCCCCACAGACCTGACAGAGCAGTCACTCTGCAATCATGTGATCTCTTTGTCATTTATTGGCTCTTTGTTGTGTATCTCACTTACCTGCATCAGATATGGGTCAGCTGTTTGACATGATGCTTGATTATTTATAGCAGTGATGTTACAGTTCATGCAGTTAGTACCATTTTACATTTCACTTAACAAATTATGTAACACCTAAGGATAAAGTTATAACAGGACAGAGCCAGTCTGGTCAAATACAACTACGCTGATGATTGATGTTATTTATTAAATCCAACCAGGGCTGCATGAGATTGGGACAAAATGACATTATGATGTTTTGTTTTTCTGCAATAAAAAGCTACAGGAATTTTCACCACATTCAAATGATGATATGGAAAGAATCAATAAATCTTGAATGATAAAATAAGATGACATAAGATAACTTTATTGTCCACCGTGGTGGAAATTTGTGTTATACCTGTCCAAGACTTCAAATTACACAGAAAAAATTATGAAGACACTCCACAATGTACAACCAAAAAGAAAGGAAGAGGTGTGCAGACAGCCAAAAGACGGCAATAGTGGATGTAAATACTGTAGCCTTCTAAGGGGATCACCCTGTACAGTTATGTCCTGTTCATATGGCGTTCAGAGCTTGTGTGGCATGTGGCATAAAAGATTTTTTATATATATTGCGGCTCGCCCTCGGTACTCTAAATCTGCGACCAGATGGTAGCAGATCGCCGACATAAACCATGATCGTACTCACGAATAAAACAATCAGAGGGACATGAAGAAGCACAGGTCAGCAGCCAAGCCAAGCCACACCCCCGAAAGACCATGATCGGGATGATTTTTACCGGGGGAATGTTATTATAAAAAAGGCTGAAAAAAGCAGTTTGGGACCTTTCTCATGTGGTGTAACACTGGCAGAGACATTGGCAGTAGTTTATTTTTTGGTTTGGATTGCATTCAGATCTGATGCAGAGCTTTGTGGTGCTGATTTAACAAATTAGTCATGAGGCCTTGTGTAGTGGTAACAATGCCAGACACTGCCAACAGAATACCTGTGTGTGGTCCACATCATCCTTTCCGTAGCCAAAATATTTCCATACAACTGATGTTGTATTTCTGTTTTGAAACCAGATCTTTTATCACCTGTTCCTCACTCATTGTGCTGTGCTCATGTGACGCCTGGGTGTCACCCAACTAGTCTTGTACAAAAAAAACAAAACAAACACTCTTTTGTGTCCAAAAATCTTTCCATGTCAGTAAATGATGTTCTATCAGACAGACTTCTCTCGTAGGTTCGTCATGAAAAATGACAACTGTTAGTTGCCATTTTCCAAACAGAAATACAAGCTGTTGCATGATGTGTTTGAGTTCATTTGCCTCAGTTCACAGCACACTTTCTACAACTTAACAACTGCACGTGCACACATTGTGTTATCTTTGCCGAGATTATACATTGTGCAACCAAGTGTTGCCAGATTCTGTCATGTGATGATTCTATGTTCTTGTGTAATATCTGCTTATTTATATAAACAGCAAATATCTACGGCTACTCTCTTACTGTGAAGGTTTAACACAAAGCAAAACAACTGTATTGACTAACTTAAATAATTCAAGAAGTAAGGTGCTGCAAAAATTGGACAAAAAAAACTCACATTTTCTTTTAGACAAAAAATTATTGTGAGTAAAGAGCCCAGGGTTCTGCAGGTGAGGGAGAAATGCTCATACCTGGATTCAATTCTTTATATGTAAGTTCTGGTCAGACCAGAGTCCTCCTCATTCCTGCTCCTCCTCCAGACCTGCTCTTTATCACACCTTCCATTTGTTATATAGGATGGTGCACTGAATATCAGACCAAACTAGCAATTTCAAGTTGTCATCCTAGGCTGTGGGCATTTGTATGTGGCTTTTTCACTAATGAAATATGAACTGAGAACTTAATCTGTAAACGAATATGTAATAAAAATAATCATTAGCTGAAAGCCTATTAAATGCAGCCACCATCCATTTACCAGAGCCAGTTTTAATAACTGGAATTTGGCACAACCCAAAGTGAGTCACCTCTTTAAGTCGTATTACATTTTACAGTTCATTTACATTTATGTGGGATTTTCTTATCACCCCAGCTGATATTTGAGAAGGAGGGGGTGTACCTCCACACAAATGCCAAGAGGAGTAACCAGGACACCACCATCCCAGGGTTCATCCGCATTGTGGAGCGAGTAAGTAAATCCGTGTGAGCCGAGTCGATTCAGGTACAAAGAAGGATCAGAAAAACGATGGGATAACTATCTATTTTTACTTTAGGTCGGGGTGCCAGCTTTAGAGTGGAGCCCTCTGGAAGATGATGGTCGCAACGCTCCTGCTGTGCTTTACTCCAAAAAGGTCAGTAGCAATCTGTTTACAACATGCTAAAAAATCAGAATTGTTTGTGTTTATTAATATTCGAAATGTGCTGTAATTAGGACGGTGAAGGCGGGGAGGAGGACACAAACTTTGACCCTGGATATGAGCCAGACTGGGCCGTTATCAGCACCGTGAAGAAGGATCGAGAGCACGTCCCAGTCAAAGAATCAGGTGCAGTTTAAACTTCAGTTTCAGCAGAAACGTTACGTTAAGAAAACGCGTGTAAAACCAGGTATTCTCCTGCAGGCCAGTGGGCGTTCTCTCTGCCTCTCTCAGAGCTGTACTCCCTTCGGAGGGCCCGGTTCTCTTTGGGTCGGAACTTTCTAGTGCTGACTAGTCGAGGCGGCCACCCGTTGCCCCCTCTGCACTTCCACAGAGGAGGAACCAGGGAGCTGCTGAGGGCCCTGCAGCGCTACATCATCCTGGACCAGTGAGTGTCGCCATTTGAATGTTCAGACAATCAGTTTCAGATGGTTGGAATTCGTCTCATGACAGCTAATAACAATGGATGTACAGTTTCAGATCAGTGTTGTTGAAATCTCATGAGTGTGAAAAACATCACATGGTTTCTGTTGTTATCTTCAGGTCTCCAGTTGACGGGCGGCTCTTCCTCGCCTACCCCCTCGACTCGGGCGCTCTCTCGCAGTCCTTCGATAAGCTGCATCTCCTTGATGACGGAGGCTCCGATCTTGTCACGGTGATTAAACTTTATTTACTTTAGAAGCTAGTGCACGGTGTGTTTCAAATTGGCAGTAATGTCTGTAATAATAGTGTCACACTTAATGGTTTTAAACTGCACGAGCACAAACCTGTCTGGGTTATTAGCTTGTTTATCAGCGGTGATGTGTCATTGATCAAGTCATGTTCCAGTCAGTATCTCACAGTTGTAGCCCCTCATTGATTAAGTACAGTGCAATGAGTGCATGACCAGTGTTGCTGCCAAAAATATAGAATGTCCCTCTTTCAAGCCAAAAACGCCATTTTAGAGATTATGAATAGAAAAGAAGCAAAAACTAAATGCTTTGTCTGTTCCTTATCATAATTCTGCTCCATTCACCCTGAACAGAGGTTCATCCACGACCCTTATGCCACTACATTTGGTGGATTCTCCAAAGTCACCAATTTCTTCAGGGCTGCACTTCGGCCTCCAGATTCTCCCGCCCACTCGCGCTGTGCTCAGGATCCTAGTTTGCCTCCTCAGCCTGACGACGAGCCTGGATTTGAACTCATCACCTGTGTAAGACGAGACACAAAGGCAACAGCTTAGAGCACACAGTCATGTCCAATATATACAGATTATAGATTGAATCATAAATCAGTTGTTCATGCTTGTTTCTGCTTTTCCATCTAGGGTGTGGAGCTGGGTCCCAGACCTGACGTAACCAGGGGTCGACCTCTGGACAACTGGGAGAATTTCCTGGACTCTGAGGGGCGCGTGAAGAACCCGGAGAAAGTCAAAGAAATTGTGTTCAGAGGGGTAAGACACTCATCACAGTAGCAGTAGATCTTCTATGTGGAACCTCATTTAACCAGATGTGCATTCGTTGATGTTGTTCTTGTGTCCTGCAGGGCATCACGCCGTCACTACGGAAGGAGGTATGGAAGTTCCTCCTGGGTTTTTATCCATGGAACAGCACTACCAAGGAGAGGGAGGACATTCTTCGCGTCAAAACGTTAGTGTTTCCAAAATATTAGTTTATTTTGCCGACCTGCTAGACCCAGTCTTGCGTTTCCTAATTGCCGAGTTGCTTTTGTGGTGTTTCCTAATGTCATTCAGCAGCCTCCAACTCCACCGTCACTAGTCGTTGTTTTGCTCTCCACTACGAGCTGAAAGGCCACACCTACCAAAGCCTGCAGCAGGTGGAGAACTGGCTCATGTGCCGCTATGACAATTTCACTGATGCTGCAGAGTAGAACAAGGATGTCATAAAGGCTGTGATGAGGTAGCCGACTACTGTTGCCAGCTGCAGTCCAAGATAATGGAGTTGGAGTCTGTCCACAGGATGAGAGGCTCAGTGGAGAGGCAGCTCAATATGCTGCTGTTATTTATTTGTCATAAAGTACAAGGGAATTAAAATATTTACAGTGGAGCACCTCATAAAAGGTATTTTATAATAATTACTTTTAGAAAACTTAGGTGGGCCTCCTTCTGCCTCCACCCTGCCCTCCAAATAGAATCTCATTCTACTGGAAATACTTGTTTTTAATCCTGCACACGCCCTCTGAACCCCAGGCAGCTTCTGGGCTCATTTTTCACTCCTGCTGAATTCTTACTCACTGTGGGCTCATTTTTCACTGCAGCATAAAGTCCTGCACCTCAAGGGAAAGAGGGGGGATCAAGGAAATCTAAAGAAGGAAATCAGAAATGTCTTTTGTGCAATATGACAAAGTTAGAATGCCTTAAATCATAAAAACGAGAAAACAAAAGCTGAATACTCGGTTCATCGACTCTAGAGAGAGAATTCGCCGTGCTGAATGTGTCTTCCAAAACTTTCCTGACATCTTGCTTCTCTGCACAACATTTTTGAATCATGCTGCATTTATGTTGTTCATCAAGTATGTTTTATTTTACTGTCTGTGTCTCTAACTTGTTTCCATACTCGCCTCCTCTCTGTAGGATGTAAACATGGCCCAGATCCTGCAGTTGTGCCAAATGGTTCCTGAGTTGTTTTTCGTGTGTCTGTTGGCAACAGCTGAGCCGATCATGGCTTCTGAGTTGCACTAAGCAGATGCAGACAATTTGTTTCTGGCTAATTTTAAAACGAGGCATGCAGGATAAAGCCATTATGATGAAATGTTAAGCTCTTATGCTTGGATTTGGTTATTTTCCCCCAACAAAGCCTCACATCATACATTATTAGCTCAAGGACTTACTGAAAGTTGAAGATCTGACATTTGTATCTGTTTTTGCAGTTTGTCACCTAAATAGATTCTATAATTTTGGCAACTTTTTAAAGATAACATACATTTTGAGTTTCAGAGAGTTAATGGAATAATCAAAGACTCTCACTGTCTTGCTGACTTTCTTGCCTAACTCTTAACAAGAAAGCGAGTGGGCTTATCTCCCAAAATGTTCAATATTTCTTCAGGATATTCAGCTACTTTAACGCTCCTCTGTGTCTGCAGGGACGAGTACTTCAGAATGAAGGTGCAGTGGAAGTCGGTCAGTGAAGAGCAGGAGATGAGGAACTCCCTCCTCAGAGGATACAGAAGCCTGATAGGTCGGCCCTGCAATCTGTCTGATAACAGAAGATCTGTTCATCGTTTGAATCAGCTGCTTGTCAGAGCTGGAACACATGTTGAAACGTCTTTGTTGTGTTGCGACAGAGAGGGACGTCAGCAGGACGGACAGACACAACACTTTCTTCTCCGGGAACGACAATCCAGGGCTGACGCTGCTTCATGACGTGCTCATGACTTACTGCATGTACAACTTTGATCTTGGTGTGTATTCATGAACTGAAACTACATTTAGTATCATTTGTTTAATACTTTATCGAATAGATTGGCATTTTTAAAATCATTTTTATTATTCTAGCGTTGTTTCTGAAGCATAATGTAGAGAGAGACAGGAATCATATGTCTTAAGTTGTGCATTTTAAACTGTGTGCTGATTAGGGATGTTCTGATCAAGGCTTTTTGCCCCCAATACTAAATAATAAATGACTTGGATCAGCAAGTCATTTCATATATTGATACTAAGTCCCAATCAATACCATTTTCCTGGACAATACACACCTTAAGTATTATAGATTAGCTGTAGTACCTGGTTTGCTCTAAGCACTGTGGGGGTTATTTAGTAAATGGGCACCATGACCAAGTTTTTTGTGACCCTTAATGACCTCTGACCAGCAAGACACAGTCTAAAGTGGTTTAATTTTGCATCAAAGTGCCTGAAGTAACATTATATTTGCACAATTTGAAAGATTGTTCAGCTGGACAGACGTCTGATGTGACACTTTGTCTCCCTTTCCGTCGGTTCAGGTTATGTCCAGGGGATGAGTGATCTCCTTTCCCCGATCCTGTTCGTCACCCAGAACGAGGTGGAGTCCTTCTGGTGTCTGACAGGCTTCATGGAGCTGGTGGTTAGTAGAAATACTTCTCTTTTACATTATAATACATACGCATTCAAATAGCAATGATTTCGAAAGACAGACATTTTGTTCTCATCCACATAGAGCTGTAGACTCCAGGTGACTTACAGGTCTTGTTTTTATTGTTTCCTATGCAGCACCAGAACTTTGAGGAGTCTCAGGAGGCCATGAAGCAGCAGCTCCTTCAGCTCAGTATCCTGCTGAAGGCTCTGGACCCGGAGCTGTGCGACTTCCTGGGTGAGTCAGCTTAATATTCAGCCAGTCAGACTGAATGAGAGCAAAATGGAGACACTAACAAGCCCCGAGGAAAAGCTGGACACCAGCAAAAGTTATTTGTATAATGTGATAAAAGCAGGCCTGTGGGGGCTGTTACACAACCACTTCATTATACATTACAGTTATTATCCATAGTGTCTGTAGATTTAGATCATCTGCAGATGGTGGGCATACCATGGAGATACAACATTCAAAAAGTGAGCAATGATTGTGTTGTTGTAGCCGCAGAAATCATGCAAGTGGTAATAAAAACACATGCAAAAGTATCAACTCCAAAATCTTTGATCACACTTCAAATGCATATAGATGTATTAATGTTAATACTGAAAGAGAAAAAGCGGACTGACTGGATACAAGGAGGTCATTCTTCTACTTTTTTTATCTGTCCAAAAATCAAAAAAGAAAAAACTGTAGTTCTCTTTTTGTCGTTGTCCTTCAGACTCCCAGGACAGCGGCTCTCTGTGCTTCTGTTTCCGCTGGCTGCTCATCTGGTTCAAGAGAGAGTTTTCCTTTGAGGACATCCTCATCCTGTGGGAGGTGAGTGCTGCATTGTAGTGCAGAACTCTTCATATCATTTCATGTGTAAAAATTGTGTTTTATTTAAACTAGTATCCCTTAATAAGAACATCCTATTTGAGGAAAACTCATCTGGTGCATCTTTGCATATTGACGGCTCTTACTGAATGTTTCTTACTGTCTGTTTTCTAGCAGCTAATATCCAGTATCGTCTCTGGCTGCGTCTTGATGACACATTTTATTTCTTCCTCAGGTCCTCTGGACTCGTCTCCCATGTGACAACTTCCACCTGCTGATCGCCTGTGCCATCCTCGAGTCCCAGCGGGGGGAGCTGATTGGCTCAGACCACGACTTCAACACTATTCTGAAGGTTTGTACGTGTGACCTGATCACAGGTTACCATGGATTTATCTGTACACCTAAGCAGTTTAATTTAACGTTCCATGTTGTGACCGACCTGCAGCACATTAATGAGCTGACGATGAAGCTGGATCTGCTGAGTACGATGCAAGGAGCCGAGGCCATTTACCTACAGCTGGTTCGCTGCAAGGTAAGACGAGCTTCACAGGAATGTCACATCTTCTGTCCTAATATGATCTGTTTAGTTTGTTACAACAGTTCTTATAACTTACCTATATTTTATGACACATTTTACTCCAAAAGGGATGCCATAGAAGTGTGAGGGCTGACAAAAGAAAGAACAAAAGAAAGAAAAATAACACCGTTGTGTAAATTAAGCTTGAGCCTTGACATTTCCCCTCCAAATTTTTAACGGTGTTTTAATTTGAGTAACAGTTTGAAGCACAGACTGATAATATTATCCAATATTTTGCAACAAAATGTAAAATTAAAGAAAAGTCTGACTAAATAATGCAGATTTGTATTGTATAACTAGTTTTTTTCTTATTTATCCTTCTATTAATCATGTCCCAATTATCCAGACTGAGTCAGACTATGAGAAGATAAATTTAAGAAAGACAGATTTTTCTGTAATGCCAGATTATGTTTATGCCTGACTTGTTTTACAATTTTTTTATAATTTAAATATTAAAGTTAAGACCAGCAATAATGTTAATTATATCAATTTATCTGACTAATAATTATATATTAACAGTAAAACCCTACCATATTGAATATAATACAAATTAACTAGATTAATTTAAATATTAAGGTTTAGCATCATATAAACGTTAACATATTTTGCAAATTTACCTGACAGAATTAAATAGTAAGGTTAAGAAACAAAAAAAAGTACTTGCACATACAAGACATTCTGGGGACCAACTACACACACATTCTATCTCACAGACATTCTGGGGACCAACTACACACCCGCTTTCTATCTCAAAGACATTCTGGGGACCAACTACACACCCGCTTTCTATCTCACAGACATTCTGGGGACCAGCTTCACACACATTCTATCTCACAGACATTCTGGGGACCAACTACAGACATGCATTCTATCTCACAGACATTCTGGGGACCAACTACACACCTGCATTCTATCTCACAGACATTCTGGGGACCAACTACACATACAATCTATCTCACAGACATTCTGGGGACCAACTACACTCCTGCATTCTATCTCACAGACATTCTGGGGACCAACTACACACACACATTCTATCTCAAAGACATTCTTGGGACCAACTACACACCCGCATTCTATCTCACAGACATTCTGGGGACCAACTACACACCCGCATTCTATCTCAAAGACATTCTGGGGACCTACTACACACACTTTCTATCTCACAGACATTGCGGAGACCAACTACAGACACACACATGCTAGTCTGTGACATTCTGGGGACCAACTACATACACATTCTATCTCACAGACATTCTGGGGACCAACCACACACACACATATTGTACACACTTTTAAAATGGCCTTGGCTGTCGCTGTGAGGTTATTCCATGTCTACCTGGTGTCTTTTGAGACAGTAGTCTAGTAGTGGCATCCCCAGCTTCAGGAAAAGGCAGCCATACTGTCAACCACAGCATTATAATAAGTTAATACAAAATCATAAGAGCATGAATGAAGAATGAAGAGGTGGAGCTGATCTCCCACTTCTGTTGCGGCTGTAGCTTCTTCCGTCATCATCATGATGTTTTCTTCTCTCTGCCTTCACTGAGTTCAAAGCTGACTTTGTGTCTTGTGATAGAACAGTCTCAGTGACATTCTGGAGGCTAACTAAGCACCAACACTCTTTCTTCCCTCCAGGAACTCCCTCTGAAGGTGCAGCAGGTTCTGGGTCTCTATGTCCCGTCCAGCTCTGAAGAGGACAGTCCAGACTCCCAGTCCAGTGAGACGCAGCACCTCCTCGGCCAGTCGCAGGCAGCAGCTGCAGCCTCTAATGCAGCCTGTGGTCCCTCCTCTCCTTAAATGTGCAGGTCGGCTGGTGGACTGACAGTCACTAACTATGGAAGTACATGAAACACACACAGTATATACAGGACATATTTATATATATACTGGCCCAGTGAATAGGAATGCAGACTGTTGTTACTGTTTGCCAGCAGCAGGGGGCGCCATCGAGGCTTCTTTTAACTTGTGTCCATGAGCGTTACAATCCAACACTATACTGTTTTTCTGACACTATACTCATTTTCTTTGTGTACGTCGTCCTCCTTTGTTTACTGTCCCTGCCGTTCTCTCTGTCCTCCCTCTGATGCTGCTGTTTTAATCATTATTATTTAACTGTATTCGTCCAGTGTTTGCAGAGCATTTTATGTTTCATTACGTCCCCTCTTTGCTCACTGTTCCTGAAAAAGGGAAGAAGATGAAGGACAAGCTGACTGGCAGCACCTTGTTAGTACTGTACGATGCCATTCCAGCCCTATGCAAAGGTTGTGCTGCATGCCTTATAGTTTTCACATGCTGCGTGGTAACGTTTTAAGCCTTGGATTTATCTGTATTATGTCATGGCATTTTGATCCGCTGATTATTACCAAATAAATGGTTGAATCTTAACGAAGCAGTGTATTCAGACTAATCCTATCCAGTTACATTAGCAGTGGTAGAAAGTGACAAGGTGTCAAGTACAACAAGTACTTTAGGAGCTTTAGTTACTTTGCAGATTAAGTTACCATAAAATGCTGCTTACATATCGATGCAATGGTATAACAGTCTAATTATGTTGTATTTAATTATTATTTGCTTGCAGAGGCTGGATATATTTTTATTTTTGATACATTTAACTACATTTTCCCAACAATACATGTACTTTTACTGATTATACTATCAGTGTTTTTGCTACTGATCCAGGTGCTTTTCGTGTGTCAGATCTTTGTCAGCAAGTTAACTAGTGTCTCTAGTGATAAAACAACTTTAGTTGAGATCAATTACAGGAATAAAATGCAAGAGAATGACAGAATTATACAGCAGCATAATGAAAGTAGCAGAAATACATTTAGTATTGCATTTACATTAACTTTTGAGCGCTATAAATAAGTCCAAAGTGGATTTTTGTCTGATATTAAGAGAGAAATCTACTCTTTTATTTCAAAATCTTCCCTTTTAATTACTTTGCCTAATCAGAATCATCCATCCATCCATCATCTATACACCGCTTAATCCTCCGTAGGGTCACGGAGGGGCTGAAGTCTATTCCAGCCGACTCTGGTGAAGGCAGGGGAAACCCTGAGCAGGTCGCCAGTCTATCACAGGGCTACACATAGAGACAGACAACCAAGCACACTCACATTCACACCTACAGACAGTTTAGAATAATCAGTTAACCTCAGCATGTTTCTGGACTGTGGGAGGAAGCTGGAGAACCTGGTGAGAACCTGGTGAAAACCCACGCTGCACAGGGAGAACATGCAAACTCCACACAGAGAGATCCCAGACATCCTAACCGGGACGTGAACCGGGGATCTTCTAGCTGTGAGGCGACGGTGCTAACAACCGAGCCACCGTGCAGCCTTAATCAGAATCATGAAAATGTAACATAATCAATCAAGATGTATTATTGTTTCTAGAGATAAGACTTTATTGAACCCATGTTGAAATTCAGAATCTTCTCAGCACTTTGTAAAGTAAAAAATACACTAAAGAATCATACAGATTAGTGCCCTAATAATTATATTATTAATTAATTTGATCTATAATATTGTCAAATGAAATATTCTGTGTATTTTTTGTACCTCATATTTTTATGATAGTACCTTTACTGAAGTACAATTTTGTACCTATGACTTTTACTTGTTGCTTTTACTTCAGTCACTGTAAAATGGGAGTTTTCAAGCACCAGTGGAAAGTACAAGTAATTACGTTTACTCTAAATGCTGTACACAAATACAGCGTCATACTTACATTATTTTTATTTTCTGATACTAAGAAGTAAATGTTGTGCTTTTTTACTATATTTACCTTTAGTTATTAGCTATTTTGCAAACTTAAATTAATCAAAAATCAATTATGATGCATTACTATGTACAAAAATGAAACTTTATTGATTCCTTGTTAAAATGAAGAATCCACTCTGCAGTTGTTAAAGTTAAAGATCATCCTTTAAACCTTTAGCAGCTGTAACTTTAATGTATTATGATTTAATAATTATAATCCAGTGCTTTATTAAATACGCTGACTTACTGTGAACTTGCACATTGAGTCAGATTAAAAACAAACCAGCAAATCATCGTTTCCAAGCGTTAAACTGAGCATTAAGGGCAGATATGAGAACCTTGATTTTGAATCCCGCCCTGAGAAACTAATTATTGCCGTCATTTGTTTTGTGTTAACTTGTGAACTGGTTAAACTCCGGCCTCCCTCCCTCTTCTCCCCCGTCCTCCCCCGGCGGCCAGCAGGTGTCTGTGTGAGGAGAAAAGAGGAGCTCTGTTCTCCACTGTCCCGGCAAATGAGCTGGAAAATGAGGGGCGGTCGGACCACTCCTCCTCCTCAGGACCCGCCGCTGCCTCCGAGCCTCCGATCCGTGTTGTTTGAATACAGCTGCGACGTATGAATTTAACAGCTCCTTAAACAGGCCCACGATCTGTCACTCTGCCTCCCCCTC
Organism: Dascyllus trimaculatus; assembly: GCA_024666655.1. NCBI lineage: Eukaryota > Metazoa > Chordata > Actinopteri > Pomacentridae > Dascyllus > Dascyllus trimaculatus. The sequence continues at coordinate 24,179,833 of CM045458.1, read as the reverse complement.
CCCGACCCCCGTCACCTCCCTCCGTCCACCCCACCCTGACCTCACTTGACTGGCGGAGCTAAACTCACTGGGTCCTTCATTCAAACTCAATCTGCTTTCAGCTCCCCTCAAAGCCGGTTTTATAGGCGGAGGCCTTGTCGACAGCTTTAAACCCAATATTCTCTCAGTTACGCCACAATCGACTGAGTGTTGGAGGATTAGAGCCTCTTCATGTTGTCATTGTGCTGTTATCTGCAGCAGATGAAGTGGCTCCAGATCCACTCTGTGTTTGTTTCACTAATCTGATTTTACAGGTTTCATTATTACCCAGCTCCCACTCTTGTTTCAGTCTCTATTATTTGAGTTAATATACAATAAGCTGCTTTGTTTTCATCTGCAGAAGACAGTCCAGACAACTTTTGGAGCTAACTTTAAACTTAATGAGCGTTTTAAAGGGGAAACTTTGTGTTAATGTGCTGATAACAGAAGCTGCACTGTAAAAAATGCCCCTCCCAAAACAAGAAAAAAAACTTATTTCAAGGCACTTTTACCTTTTGCTTGGTAAGATTTCTTGAAATAAGACATTATATTTAGAACATTGAGGTCTTAAAATTAGCAGGGAAAACTTATTTTAAATCATATTTTAGCAGCATTGTCAAGCTGAGGTGTCTTAGAATAAACCAGACATGCTAAAGAATGAAATAGATGTTTGCTTTAATAAGTTTAATGTCAGCTTCTTAATTTGAGATGTATTCAACTTATTTTAGTTGTATTATCGTGGCTCTTCTCTGGATTTAAGACCATCTTGTACTTGAAATAAGATCACACAGATTAATTGAAGCATTCTGAGATATAATGTCTTCTCACAGTTGGCTAGAAATCCTAATATTTAGTGGTGTTTGACAGCATTTGAAGGTGTTGTGTTTTAGGTGAAGCCAGCTACGCCCAAAAGGAGGTGTTTTAACTCAAAAGCAGACATTTGCTTTGGTTTTTTTTTTACACTCTATCTATCATCCATCCATCCATCCCTCCATCCATCCCTCCATCCCCCCTCTATCTATCATCCATCCATCCATCCATCCATCCATCCATCCATCCTTCCATCCATCCATCCATCCATCCATCCCTCCATCCATCCCTCCATCCCCCTCTATCTATCATCCATCCATCCTTCCATCCATCCAACCTTCCATCCATCCATCCATCCCTCCATCCATCCCTCCATCCCCCCTCTATCTATCATCCATCCATCCATCCATCCATCCTTCCATCCATCCATCCATCCATCCATCCCTCCATCCATCCCTCCATCCCCCCTCTATCTATCATCCATCCATCCTTCCATCCATCCAACCTTCCATCCATCCATCCATCCATCCATCCATCCATCCATCCATCCATCTCTATCTATCATCCATCCATCTCCCCCTCTCTATGTATCCATCCATCCATCCATCTCCCCCTCTCTATCCATCCATCCATCCTTCCATCCATCCATCCATCCATCCATCCATCCTTTTGTCCATCCATCCATCCATCCATCCATCCATCCATCCATCCATCCATCCATCCATCCATCCATCCATCTCTATCTATCATCCATCCATCCATCCATCCATCTCTATCTATCATCCATCCATCTCCCCCTCTCTATGTATCCATCCATCCATCCATCTCCCCCTCTCTATCCATCCATCCATCCTTCCATCTATCCATCCATCCATCCATCCATCCATCCATCCTTTTGTCCATCCATCCATCCTTTTGTCCATCCATCCATCCATCCATCCATCCATCCATCCATCTCCCCCCTCTATCTATCCATCCATCCATCCATCCATCTCCATCTCCCCCTCTCTATCTATCCATCCATCCATCCATCCATCCCTCCCTCGATCTCCCCCTCTCTATCTATCCATCCATCCATCCATCCATCCATCCATCCATCCATCCATCCATCCATCCATCCATCCATCCATCCATCCCTCCCTCCATCTCCCCCTCTCTGTCTATCCATCCATCCATCCTTCCATCCATCCATCCATCCATCCATCCATCCATCCATCCATCCATCCTTTTGTCCATCCTTCCATCCATCCATCCATCCATCCATCCATCCATCTCCCCCTCTCTATCTATCCATCCATCCATCCATCATCTCTATCCATCCATCCATCCATTCATCCATCCATCCATCCATCCATCCATCCATCCATCTCTATCCATCCATCCATCCATCCATCCATCCATCCATCCATCCATCCATCCATCCATCCATCCATCCATCCATCCATCCATCCATCCATCATCTATATTTTATAAGATCACCAGCTCAGAAAACATGTTTATCATTCTGCACAAGTATTTAAAGCTGTTCTAGCGTCACCCTGACCAGCTATAACAGTGGTTTGTATGATGATGTGACACTGTGGAACCCACTGTGGCTACTTCTCTGCATTATCTTTACTTCTAAAGTGAATTTTGCAGGTAAAATACAAATACTTTTCTGTAAAGTTGTTTTCTGAGATTTTCGATGCTGCAGTTTCAGCATTCAAGTGTTTTCATGGCAGTTTTGCTGCTTTTACAGAAGTTAAGTGTCTGATTTCTTACTTCACCACCACGTGTCTGATAAAAATATGAATATTCACATGATGTCTGTAAATATAATTCATGGTTTTCTTTCTTTTTAAAGTTGGAGAGTCTCTAAACATGTTCTCGAAAGTCGTGTCCATGGAAGACTATTTTTAAAAAGTGTTTTTAATGTTGCACATGAGCGTTCTCTTAGCTGTAGCTGGTGATAAATGGACGTCCCTTCTTTGTTAAGCAGCATGAATTATTGATGCTCAGCTGAAATCAAGTGGAGGGTGATCTCGTCCCTGCCGTCGCTGTGTTCGTCCATTTAACTCCCATTTGCAACACGAGCTGCCACTGAAGCCCCAAAACGTGTGAAAAGCCACCTGTAACGACTGTGTCAAATACAATCTGTATTCTCGCTGGTGAGCCGACCCCATTGTGGCCGGCGGAGCTTCCCCGGGGAGAGGCTGAAAAGTGTGTCTTCACCCCGTGACTGTGTGACGAGCCGCAGCAGGCAGCGGGCCAGGAGCTGCTGTCTGACACTGATTTGTAAAAGGAGACAATACGGCTCATTGACCTGCAGGCTCCACTGTCTGTTGCACAAACGCCGGCCGGCCCTCCCCGCTGGCTGCTGCTCTTTAAACAGCAGATTGCCTGGAGGGAGGCTGACGGGTCGCAGGTTGCTTTGACAATGAGGATCCTCGGAGAACAGAGAGCTTTGATGAACACATTTACACAGAGAGAAAAACACATCAGTTTTACCATCTTTTCTTCCCTCTAAGTGATTAATGGTAATAAATGCAGCATTAGTTTGAACTTCTCCACCTCATTTTACTTCATTCTCGGCTGCATCAAGGCGAAGTTTTAGGGAAATTAAACCTTTTTATTCTCCTATCACATGTTTGTTGTCGAGCAGGGATGCAGCTAATCATGATTTCCTTCACTGATTAACCTGTCAGTTGTTTTCTTCATGTCACTGATTCTCTGTTTGGTTTGTGCTGATGTTCTTTTGGATTCAGCACCTTTGAGTTTTGAGGTAGAGTGTGGCGGTTTTGGAAGGTTTTTCTCTCTTGTTTGCGTCATGAAAGGATAGAAATAGTTTTGATGAAAGGGCTGATGAAAACCATCTCTTGTTTTCATCAGTTAGTTGCACTTTTTTCAGTCTATCGTTAGTTATTTTTTTAAATCATTTGGCCTGAAAAGGTAAAACTATTCAATATTTTACATGGAAAAATTTGAAAAAAATCACTAAAAAATACACAAATGTTGTGTTTTTGCAGTAATAATATGTTTTTTCCTCCTTTAATCATATCATAACTCTTCACATTTACCCTGTGACCCAAACAAACCAGTTAATCTCTGACTTAAACCACTGTGAGACACCAATAATCCCCTCTGCATTACACCAAGTTTAAAAGCAATAATACACTAAAAAAAAGTCATTTTAAAAGATGATTTATTGCATTAAATTACAGATAATATTCAGTAAGATCATCAAAAGCTAAACTTTAATGACCCCTTCAAAAAAAATTATGGCAGTTTTTACACAAATTTCACAATAAAATCGTTAAATCTGCAATAAAATGTTATTTTACAAATGTCTGCTGTGATTTGAAACATTAAGGAGTGGGAAAAAAGTTTTTTTTTTAATGTAAACTCTTATTTTACAGATTTTCCACTGTTAAATTACAGATAATATCCAGTAACATCACAAAAAAGCTAAACTGTAATGACCCCATGAAAAATGAATGGCAGTTTTTACACAAATTTCAAAATAAAATGATTTAATCCGCCATAAAATGCGTATTTTACAGATGTCTGCTGTCATTTGAAAGAGAGATTCTGTGCATTAAGGAGTGAAAAATGGTTTTAAAGGACAGATCTTAACTATTTTGTTGAATTAAATAACATCTGATGATACATTTACACGTTATTTTGCTGTAATTAAATCTGCAAATATGTTTTTTTAACTGTTATTTTACAGATTTTCCCTGTTAGACTTCATGTGATTTACATGTTGACTGTTGATGCTGTTTTACTGTCTTTAAATCAGCTAGACATGCCCTCATTTTACAGATATTAGCTGTTGTTTTCACCATTTTTGTAGTTTTTGAATGTGACAGTACTTGTTAACTGTTAGCATATTGTTTTGCACCCCTGCTGTCAGACTGTCATTGTTTATTTACAGTGTAAGTTTTAAAGGATGGGTATGTCTTCAGGGAAAAAGTTAGTGAACATATGAGGAGATGTCTGAGTGTGATAACTTGTGGATGTTTCTCCAGCAGCAGGACAGACCCCAGCATCTCCCCGGCGCTGGCTCTGACGTGTTTCCTCACGTTGTAAACAAACACCGTCCTCCTTTTGTCCTCAGGCCCATTGTCAGAGTCAGAGGTGACCTTTCCTCTCTGGATCTCCCCCTCGCTGCCTTTTCTTTTCCCCCTCTTCTCTCTTTCAGTGTCGAACACAAGCTGTTGCTCTGCCACTCCCTCTCTTGTCTGCTCCCCGTCACTCCTCCCTCGCCTCCCTCTCCTCACCCCTGGCTCTCCTCCCTTCTCCCTCTCCCCACCTGTTGAAGCAATTGTTGCTGCGACCTTATTGTTGGTTGTCTTATTATTTTATGTCACTCCCCTCTCGGTGGTTTTCCCTTCGCCCCGGACCACTCCCTCCCCTGCCTGCCTGCCGGGTATAAAACCCACAGAGGAGGATGAGGAGGGAGATTCAGCACCTCAGCAAGGAAACAGCAGGACCTGCATCATTTACCTGCAAGGCCTCATAAAGGACAGCAGCAGCTCTTAGCTTCTTTCCCTCCTGGACATATTTTCCCAGAAGGCCGTGCAGATGGATGGAGGCATGTCGGTGTCTCTGTGGTGTGAGGAGGTGGAGGACGACCAGACTCAGAGTGCAGCTCCGCCTCAGGGCCACATCAGGGGCCCGACTCAGCTGCGAGCCGCCTGGGACCCCTCGGCGTCGGGGCACCGGGTGATCCAGAGGCTGCTCCAGCTGGAGGAGAGGTACATGCCCTCCATGATCTACGTCACCCTCATCCAGAGGCAGCCGGAGCGCAGGGAGGAGCTGGCCAAGTGGGCCCTGGAGGTATGGACCCCCCTCAGCTTCCAGATCCTCCTCGTGATGCTGTGGTTTTGAGTTACTGATGTCTTTGATGCTCCTGTCCCCTCCAGGTTTGCTGTGACTGTGGCTGCGATGAGGCCGTGTTCCCCCTGTCGGTCTCTCTGATGGACAGGTTTCTGTCTGCCTCTCTGTCCCTGCCTGTCTCACCGTACTGTCTGACCGCCGCCTGCATCCTCATCGCCTCCAAACTCACAGAGAGCGACAACGTCACAGCAGACAGTCTCTGTGCTGCAGCAGAATACAGCTTCCAGCCCTCCAGCCTGAGGGTGAGTTTACTGGACAGCATCAGTTATCAGATCTGATACTGAGCATTTTTCAAATAATCAGCATCATTATTATTACAGATTTTAATTTTATTTGTAAAATGCTCTACGTTGGCTCTGATGCAGCCATCCCTCTCTATCTATCGTGAGTTTAGACTATTTTATTTTCAATAATTTGGGCTGAAGAGGTAAAACTATGCAGCATTTCACCTGAAAAAAGAAAAAACTGAAGAAATTCCTTTAAAAATACACAAATTTTGCCGGTATTTTACATAATTTTGTGGGGTTTTAGCTGTAATTTCTAAATTAATCAAGTAAATGTACATAACAAACAATACTGCAGCCTTAATATTTTGCAGCACCAGTCTTATTTTTCTACTTTAAAGCACTTTGGCTCATTAGCTGTTACTTTAAATGAGCTATATAACTGACATAAGCTTGATTTGTGAGGCATTACCAGTAAAAACCTGTCAACACTGAAGGAGAAAAGCTGAAAAGTTCTTTTTTATTTAACATATATTAAACATAGATCTTAAAAAGGAGGTTTTGTGTTGAGTTGGTTCCAGTAACATGACTTTTGATGCCAAGATTCTCATTTTTATTACAAATATATATCACCTCCCAACATTGTTATTGGTCTACTTGACTGCTAGTAATCAGTTTTGACATCAACAGTGGAAATAAGTATATTTGTTGACTCTTAATTCAAAAGTAAGGTTGTTTTAGACACCTTATTCTAGAGGTTACATGTTTTTCCATTTAATAGTTTCATCACTTCCACCACTTAGTCCATTACCTCAGCTGAATGTTGATTTAAATGTTGAATATGTAGTTTTCCACCTTTCAACTTCATGAGAAGACATTAGAGAAGGTAGACATCATAATATGATGATGGTAGCAGGAGAAGGACAACCGACTGAACGTACACCAGATGTAAATTGTCTTCCTCCATCAGGAAATGGAGCGAGTGATCCTGGCCACCCTCCGATGGGACACGGCAGCAGTGACTCCTCAGGACTTCCTCCCACACTTCCTGGCCTCCGTGGAGGAGACGGGGGAGGGGGGAGAGTCTGAGGAGGAGGAGCTGATCTCCACCCTGAGGAGACACAGCGACACCCTGGCTGCCATGTGCGCCTGCGACTCCCGTTTCCTGGGAGCTCCGCCGTCACTTGTTGCTGCAGCGTCACTGAACTGTGCACTGAGGGGCCTCGGCAGCAAGGGGCCCTCACAGCTGGCTCTGAGGAGTGAAGCGCTGGCCGAGCTCTGCCAGACCGACCTTGTGAGTGGATTCTGAGTCTAGAATTGCACATAGGCCAGTTTATTTGACTTTAATGAGGTTTAATTTTAAGATTTCATGAGTTTTAACCTGCTTTGAGGGGCACTTTTGCTCTTTGCTCTTCTTAAAACTCTTGCAGAAGCCATCAAAGTTCTCTGTTTTGCTTCCAGGCGGTGCTGCAGTGCTACAGCGACATGATCGAATATGCCCTCCGACAGCGGCTGAGCAGTGGGCTGCAGCAGGGACCCTCGGAGAAGGACGAGGAGGTGGAAGAGGAAAGGCCTGGAACACCGACCGACATGAGAGAGATTGATTTCTGAACACTGAATCAGCTGCTGCATTGGAAGTGTGAATCAATCAAAAGCCCCTTTATCAGTCAAACTGATATAAATTGACCTCATGATGCTCTGACATGTCTTTTATATGAGTTTTAATGATTTAAATGAGTGACTGTTTATTAATTTATTCCTTGCTTTATTTATTTGCCAATGTCTTGTTTCCCATGTGCCATACTTGATTATCTATTTCTATTAAGTTTATTGTAGCACTAGATGTTGTTTTTGATGCATAATATTTATACTTTTTATTTATTATCACGTGCAATTGTTAATTTATTTCAATTTGCCATAAGTTTGTGTTTGTGTAAGGAATTTAATATACAACAAATCTATTTTTCAAAGGTATTAAAAGCATTTGTACATACAGCATTTTGTGTTTTTGCATTATTTACCAAGGGAATGATGATGCCTTCAAGTGCTAATCACAAGTAGAATTAAAAACACACAGTTTAGATTTAATATTTTAAAAATCTAGGTGTGTGTCATTGATCACAGTTGTATGTTGTTGTATTGAGTTTCTATTTTGGGGCAGGTATTCGCAAGATAGTTTTTCTAAAGTATTTGGTTTTGTTTGTTAACAAGAGGAAATACTCAGCTGTTCAACTTCAAAATGATGAAATTATTGAGAAGTTATGCAATTTTTAATCATTAGATATTCAAGAGATACTGACTTCTATTGTATACTGTAATTCTTTTTGACCTGTTTTGCTTTTTGTTACGTGAAACTCAAGTTAATGTCTCGATAACTATTTTATTTTTCATTTTATTTTCTGTTATTTAAAAAAAAAAAAAGCAATTTAAAGACCAATTTTCTGCTCAAGCACAACAAGGAGAAAATCACAAATGACGTGACTGTGCCGTATATAAGTGGAATTTTAGCTAATAATTAATGTGCCACATTTGTTATCATGAGCTTGCATTACTTTAGCTATCATAACTCAACAATAATTAAAATGCCACCGCTTATTGTCAGTAAACTTTAATGCCTCGATGGTTTCCGACGGTCCGTGAAGGCAGCATGTTGGACCGTCCAGCGCTGCATTCTCGTGACGTCAATTTCATCCGACGCACATTCAGTTCGTGTCTGGAGGATCGGATCAGATATTAAAAACAAACCTGCGGTAAGAGACCGGCTATTTTAAGGTTATTTTTCTGCGCTGGTTTAATCGTAGCTTTAATATCTGTCAAGAATAATTGTAGAGTTTATTAGAAACCGGGAGACATTAAGGAGACAAGGCAGGAAGACCTGTGCTAGACGCTTCTACAGCTTCCAGCTAAGGTTATGGATGAACAGGAGCCGATTTATCACCTGTAAACGATCAATAAGGTTTAAAATATTCTAAAAACCAAGCATTAATTCAGCTGTTCTCTAGTTTTACTCACAGGTGATCTCACATAACCTGTGTTTAATCCTTATCGCGCTGTAACTAATCACTCTTCCGTGCTGTCCTTCTTTAAGCTAGTTAGCCTATGAGCTACAGACGTAAATAATACCATAAAATACCAAATATAATCTAAAATGGTGTTTTATATTCTGTTAAGTAACACCTCTGGTCTCTTGAGCTAAATTTATTGTGGTAACCCATCGAGCAAAGACCTCTTGACTGATCAGAATTGATCATTACACCAGACTCCATTTAAGAAATCTGTTATTACTGTTGTTTCTCATCGACAAATACACACACATCTGGATAAATAACATATTTAAACCTTTCTAAGATGCCTTTAGTCTGCTGGTTAATTCGGCATACAATATACGTACCAGCCACCAACCAGTTACACTGAAATCCAAATTTTATAGGCTCACTCTGTGCTTCTGCTGTCCCCCCTAAGTATTATCCATGTGCAAATTTACACAGCTTATAATAAGGATTGCCAGCCCAGGCGTGTTTTGGACTTGAATTACAAAGTAGTTACTGAGAGAGTGGAGAAAACACATGATGCACAATGTCAGTAGTAACCTGAAACCTACATAGTGGTATAATCATGTATTCCTCTGCGTTTTCAGGAAACATTTAACACCCTAAATGTGATCAAAAACATAATAAGAAACATTTTATTGATAGATATACTTAGTGTGTATTAGGACTGCATGATATTGGGGGGGGAATGACATTGCAGTATTTTATAGCCTTTAAATTCATGCTGAAATACACGTCTCCTATTATAAAACACTGTATTTTGTCCATTTATGTATAGACTAGGGCTGTGCAATATCAGAAAAAGTGAATATTGCAATGTTTTGTTTTTGTGTGATATATTTTGGTATGAAAATTTTGATAGGTTTATATTTTTTTAAAACCGCTGCAAAAAAAACGTTTCGATCCTTATTCATATGGTGTAATTCTGGCAAAGTCATCCATTGCTTTGGATGGCATTGAGATCTTCAGATCTGGTCGCTTTACATACACAGCTTTGCGATGCTGATTTAAATAGTCAAGCAAATTAGTCCTGCTGTCTTGTGTGGTACAAACAACTGCAAGACACTGACAGAGTTCCTGTTATTGGTCAACATCTTCCTTCCTGTAGCAGAAATATTTCCATACAACCAACGTTGCATTTGTTTTTGCAGCCCTCAAGTTATAAATATCCAACTACTATGGCCAGTATAACTTGAAAGTAGCCAATTTTTGAATGACGTCTGGTATTTAACTCAGCACAGTGGTTGCTGGTCTCAGCTATTATATAGAAGAACTGACACGCTGGATGATCTTCATGTTCATGTGTTCATATTGAAGGAGGATGAACTTGAAACCTGGCTGGCTGCTGCTTCTAACCATCTCTGTCGGGGTTTGGTCAGTGCCCATAGAGCGCAATGGAGGCAACCAGGAGCCTAAAGAAGAAGTGCCGGAGGAGAGCATGGTAACATCTCAGTATTCCTTAATCTGCTGTTTTGTTTGAGATTTAGCTGGGATTCAGTTTGCTGTGAATAACCTGTCCTGTTCAACCCACTGCTGCAGGACACTGGCCTGTACTATGACAGGTATCTCAGAGAGGTGATTGAGGTCTTGGAGACAGACCCTCACTTCAGAGAGAAACTGCAGACTGCGAACACAGAGGACATCAAGGTTAGCTCACACAGCCTCCACATTTACACGCTAACAGACGTCATGACATTCACTCTGTTGTTGTTAAACTCACCTGGATGTCTCGTGTTCACCATCAGAACGGGCGTCTCAGTAAAGAGCTGGACCTGGTCAGTCACCATGTCAGGACTCGGCTGGATGAGCTGAAGCGTCAGGAGGTTTCTCGTCTGAGGATGCTGCTAAAGGCCAAGCTGGACAGCACCAACACCCAGAGTTAGTGGGATTATCTCAGACCACATAAAAGCGTTGGTTTTTAGCCTTTATATTACGCCAAGTCATGTGGAAGTCAAGTATGTAGTTGCTAATTCATGTCTCTGCCACACAGGCCTTCAGATGGACCACGCCTCTCTGCTGAAGCAGTTTGAACATCTGGATCCACACAATCAAAACACTTTTGAGGCCAAAGACCTCGAGCTGCTGATCTCAACAGTAAGATGCTGCAGCAATGAGAGAAAAGAGGGATTTTTGAGTGTGAACAGAGTTTTCGTCCAGTTTGTTGACAGTTAATACATAGTAATTGATGCATAGTAAGAAGCTTTAGTTTGTGCTATATGAAGTGCAGTCAGAAAGGTCAACGACTGTAACTGTAGGTATAAAAATAAAAAAAACTGTACCTGATTAAATTTGGCTGACATCTCCATCAAACCAGTCTCCCAGTGCAGCGACACTCTGCTCCCAGCGCTCCTGCAATGATTGGAAAGTTTAATTGAAGTCCCATTCCGTAACCATGTGAGCCTCATTTTTTGGATTTAAAGCGTCAAAGATTCTCTAGATGACAGCTTTCGTGTCACCGGCTCTTCGTCTAGGCCACTAAGGACTTGGAGAACTACGACGCCGAGAGACACGAGGAGTTTAAGCGCTACGAGATGCTGAAGGAGCACGAGAGGAGGGAGTACCTGAAGGGCCTGGACCAGGAGAAGAGGGAGAAAGAGGAGAAGAGGATGCAGGAGATGAAGGACAAGCACCGCCAGCACCCTAAAGTTAACGCTCCGGTAGGCGACAAGTTCACCCATGTTAGCTTTTATGAGAAATAAATGGCCAGAATCATGTTTTTTACTCTCTGTGGTGTATTTTCTAACACACAGGGTAGTGTTGCTCAGCTTCGGGAGGTTTGGGAGGAGACAGACGGACTGGATCCTCAGGAGTTCAACCCTAAAACCTTCTTCAAGCTGCATGGTGAACAACAACTCCTCTCCTTTAACTCTGATTCTTCTTCATTTCATAACGATGGGTTTAACATGGCTTCCATTTGCTCTCTGATTCAATTAGATACAAATGAAGATGGTGTTTTAGATGAGCAGGAATTGGAGGCTCTCTTCACAAAGGAGGTAAACAATCCAGCAATACGGCGGCTTTAATTAAGGTCTGATTTGCTCGTTCAGTTTAAGTCTGAACAGCCAGAAGAGACAGTTTGATCTGCTGTTTCAAAATACAGCTGCTCTGCCTGCGTTCCTCTATTCCTGCAGGCTTTTTTAAAAGTAGAATCTGACAGCAGACATATGCACGGCATCAGAGCAGCAGCTAACATCTGTTCGTTTCCCTCCTCCAGCTGGAGAAAGTCTACGACCCAAAGAACGAGGAGGACGATATGATGGAGATGGAGGAAGAAAGGCTGAGGATGAGGGAGCACGTCATGAAAAACGTGAGTCTCGATTAATCACTTCTACCTCTGTGCTCTTACGTTCATCACATCCCATCCGCCAGCTTTCACGTTTCCTCTCTGACGCAGCTTCACTGTCTTTTGTCACAAAGGTGGATACAAATAAAGACCGGCTCGTCAGCCTGGAGGAGTTCCTCAAGTCCACGGAGAAGAAGGAGTTCAATAATCCCAAAGAGTGGGAGGTAAAGAGCTCAGAGGGCCTGAAGGTTGGGGAAGTGGGCGGGGGGTTGGAGGGTCTGTGGTCCAAGTCCCAGGACGAGCTGGGCAAGTGTGGGTGGTGGAGTCTGACGGGTAATGCTATCAGCTAGCGCACTTGGAGATACTGTCAGAAGTGGCTGCTGTTTGTACTGTTAGTTTGTGTTTGCTCAAATTACCTGATTAAATAAGGATGTGTGCATATCAGGACTGGGCTGGACATGGCTGCTACTAGTCTGATAGTAAACTGGTATAACTGCATTATTTAGATCTGGTGTTTCTGTCTCTTGTCCTACAAAATAGGCTTCAGTTGTCGTACCACTTTAAGTGCATTCCACGCATCAGCAGCATTCACTGCATTCTTCAGCATTCAGCCTCTTATTATGTGCTCAGAAAACAAAGATTGAAGACAACAGATACAGCTGATGAGGAAACGTGTGAATGAATATTAAGAAAGTTTAATAATGAGCTCTGACTTTAGTACACTAGTTCTAGCAGCAATGTCAACAGAACACTTCATACATCACTGATATACTGGGTATTTTCTAGGAATTATACTCTTCCATCCAGTCCATGTCATTCAGTATTTTAGTATCTGCCGATGCCCCATTTTTCTAAATAATACACACTTTAAGTATTGCAGATGAGCTATAGTACCTTGTCGCACCACCAGCTGTTACAGTTCCATGTTGGCAAGCAGAGAACGTTGTGGGGTTTTAGCTAGAAAAGGGGCACCATGACAAAGTCCTTTGTGACTCTTCACGACATCCTGCCAGCGCACAAGTGTTGCAGCAAAGCAAGCAAATTCAACTTCAGCAGCGGTTGTGTATCTCAGTGACACAACAGTTGACTTTGCATCCTGTTTCATGTGTGGATTGAAGCAGCATTGTCAGCTCAGGACCGATGTTTTGTGCTTAAGTTGTATTATAAATGAGCAATTCTTGATTGTCAATGCTGCAGTTATAACGAAAAGTAAAAATTAAATATACCTGTGTGAAAGAGGGTGTAAAGTAAGGATCAGGCTCTGGTTCATGAAGATAGGGATGAGTTAAAACTTGCCTTGATTGGCCACTAGTAAGTTCACTTTATTCTAATTCTGCATTTCAGAATGCAGGGGAAAATGCCCCTCTCAGTATTTAGAGCATGCGTGTTTGCACTGTGTACATTCTGTGTTTGACATCCATCCATCCCCCTGTTGTCTCTCCAGACTCTGGACACCAAGCCGGCGTACACAGAGGAGGAGCTCCAGCGATTCGAGGCCGAGCTCAGGGACAAAGAGGAGGAGCTGAAGAGGAGGGCGGACACTCTGCGTCAGGAGCAGGAGCTGCTGAAGGAGAGAGGAAAAGCCCTGGAGGCCCAGAGGAGGGAGTACCAGCAGGTAAGTGTCCCAGCACATCTGCCTCGTGTCATCTGAAACTAAAAAAGTGGACAAAAGCTCAGTCGCACAGGGTTCAGGATCAGAAATCAGTTGTGTAAAACCAGCAATCAGTTTCGAGCTTGTAAACAGTGCAGCTCGCTTAGATTATAATTCAAATCCTGTTTTTTAATTTTGTTTCAGGCAGTGCTAGAAATGTCTCAGAGACAGAAAGAACAGCAGGCAGCAGACGGGCAGCCTCCTGCGGGTCCTAATGGAGAACTGCAGTTTCAAGCACAGACACAAAAGCCTGAAGATAAAGGTAAACACTTTGTGACACATGCAGTGCTGTTGTTGCGTTGTGCAGATTGTGTTATAACTGTGTTTATTAACTGAGTGTTCCTCCTTTCTCTCGCAGAGGTAAAAGTTCCAGTTGAACATGAACCAGAAGTCCAGAATAATCTGCCAGCAGAGCCTCCACAGAATCTGCCTATACACACTTAAATGCACTTGAGCAGCCTTAACACACACACACACACACACACACACACACACACACTCACATTTTGAGTTGCACTGACACAGATATCCAGATGGGTTCTGCAAACTAAATTATGTGAATACTGTGTGTATAAAGTCCGACAGGCCGGCTTGTTTATCACGACATATTGTACCGTGTGCTCATTTCTGTGGTCTACATTAGATTAAAGATCTCAAAACAGCAGATAACTTAGTACATGTGTTCTCAGAAGAACTTCAGTTTCAGTGAAACTGACCTTCATGCAGGGTCTTCAGTGTAAAATCGCAAACATCCAAATAAAGTCTTAATTTAAAACCTCTCAACTTCTCAAACTCAGATTACTTGGGTGGGAAAAACCAGGTGAAAAGAAACACTCCAGTGTAGTTTCTCAACAATACATTTTCGACTATTTCCCTTCTAAAACCGAGGACCCACCGGTCATATTACACATTAATTAGGCAAAGTAGAAATTCAGTGCAGCAAATCGTGAATACACCTGTGACTTCCAGTCAGTCTAACTGCACATATGGTTATAAAACGAGCTGTAAACAAGAGGACTGGCTGCTTGTCTGCATGTCAACATCATGGCTCCTGATGAGTATTGGACGGCCATTCTTCAGAGTCGGAGGAGACTAAGATAAATTCGATCGACTGCCACAGTGAGTGCATGGTCCTGGCAGTGAAGCGCCGAGATGGGAGTGTGATGACGCAGGGTTCGCAAGTGCATGAGGTGCCGGGGAAATTTATCAGTGGCACCATGAATGTCTGCGGATATATCAAAGCTACTGGCTGACGAGACGACGACAAGATCGGAAGAAGTCTACGTGACACTTTTGGGGAATTAAAACAGAAAGGTAGGGCGATACAACCCCTCCAGAAAAGAGCAGCTGAGAGGTCGTCCATGCTGAGGATTGAGTCTGTCGTCAAAAATAAAGGTGGATGTATGAAGAAGGACAGGTGTGCTGATGTTAGTTGCATGGATTTCCTCCTGTGTGGCCTGTAATAATATAATAAACCCCAGCTGGTAGTAATTAATTTCACATAGGGACACGTACGCTACTGTTCAACTTAGAAATCATTAATTCAGTGTGATTGTTGGTGCTCCATATCTACTACAGTGAATGCATGGTCCTGACAGTGAAGTGCGGAGTGCAAAAAGTAAAAACACGTCTCTAGAAATCTCCTCCATGCCAAAGGAGAATAGAGTCTGTCATAAAAAATAAAGGCAGACATGTGAAGTAATAAAAATATATAAGATTTAAGTCTTAGTAATGAAAGATGAGCTGGCATTAGTTGCATTGAAAGCTGTATTTTTGATAAACAGATTTTAATTTCACATGGGAACAAATATCCTGCTGTTTAACTTGGACACAATTCCTGTAATGTGATGTGGTTTTGAATCATTTGACATTTAGGTGAGGTTGCAGAGGGGTTTAAATAAATAATAAATGTATTTATTTTTTATTTATGTCAGTTTTTTACAAATTTTGATGCGTCATATTTGGTCCTACTAAAATCTCTATAAGTTAAAATGAAATAACGATAATAAAAATGATAAAATAAGTCTAATAATATATTCGTCAATAAAAAAAAAAAAGTCATTCCGGGGCGGACTGGGGGTCGGAACCAGCACTTCCTGGTCTGGTCGCTGTAATAACTGTGGAGTTGTGTGTCGGGGGTGAATCATGCCTCGGAGGAACGACATCTCCGAGGATCTGCGCTGGAGAGTCGTTGATCTGCATCGAGCCGGGAAAGGCTACAAGGTGATCTCCAAGAGCCTGGACGTGCATCACTCCACGGTGAGGAAGATAGTGTACAAATGGAAGCGGTTCAGCACCGTGGCGACTCTGCCGAGGAGTGGGCGTCCTGCGAGGAAGAAGAGGAGCGCTCAGACTCCGCGGGGGAGGCGGACACAGGTAGAGGAAGCTGCATGATGGGGGCTCTGTCAGACCCAAAGCGCATAAAGCAGTGGAAACAGATCATCCTCTATTATTAAATGTCTGGATAAACCCAAACACTGGCTGATGAGATGATTCTTAATCCTCAGAGCTCATTCTTCAGGATCAAATGGGATCATGATGAATTTGTTCTCAGATAGGATCCAGCATGTTTGCTCAGCCTGGTGATGAGCACCACAGTGAATGCATAGTCCTGCCAGTGAAGCACAGTGTGATGATTGCAGAAGGTGTTTGGTTGATGATATTTAAAGAAGCACCATGATTGTCTGTGGATAAACCAAATAATTGTCTGATGAGTTGACTGTGAATCCTCTGAGCTCATTCTTCAGGATTAGATGGGATCATGATGTATTTATTCTCAGATAGGATCCAGCATGTTTGCTCAGCCTGGTGATGAGCACCACAGTGAATGCATAGTCCTGACAGTGAAGCACAGTGTGATGATGTGGGGCTGCAAGAGTGCAGAAGAAGTTTGGTTGATGATATTTAAAGAAGCACCATGAATGTCTGTGGATAAACCAAAACACTGGCTGATGAGGTGCCTCTCAGTCTCCAGAAAGTTGCATGTATGAGAATATTCCAGCATGACGATGATCTAAAGCACACTAAAATATCACACGAGAGTTTGTAGAGAAGAAGAAAGGGAAAACTGTAACCTGAACAAGAACATCAGCAGACTTTAATCCAATGGAACAACATTGGGGTGCATTAAAGAGAATAGTAGAGCAACATGGTCCCTCTAAAAAGAGCTGCTGGAAATAATAGTCTATGAAGAATGGCAGAAATTTAGGATCCTCCATGCTGAAGAGGACTAAATCTGGCATCATAAATAATAAAGGTGGTCATATGAATTGTTGAAAATAAGTCAGCAATTAAAAGTGTACTGACTTCTGTTGCGTGGGGTGCCACATCTATTACAGCTGCACAGCAGGAGGGCTACCACAGTGAATGCATAGTCCTGACAGTGAAGCGCAGAGTGCTTGAAAAGAGTAAAACATGGAGTATTGAAAGATTTAAATCTCAGTTGTCCTGACTTTTGGTGCACTAAGTTCATACTTTGGACCCTGTGTTTTAAATATAGTAAATCTAAACTGTTAGTTTATAAGTTTACATGAGAGCAAATACTCTACTGTTCAAGTTAGAAGTAAAATATTAAATAACGTACAATATTTTACAGGCTTTTTTTTTGTTTTTAGCAAACAAAACTGCTAAACTATAACATTTGACATATATTTTTAAATAGTACAAATAAAAAATTGTAACAAGAGTATTTAAATTTATGAAGATATGGTTTAGATAACAACAATGCTATGGACATGGACATCTTGCCTGCATTTGTGGGGTTGTGGGCCAAAACAAAAGATTCAATGCACATTTCACAAAAGGAAAGAATAAACTTTACAGGAATAATGCAGATAAATGAGACCAACATGTACAGTGCTGTGAAAAGATCTTCTATTTTTGCATATTTGTCACACTTAAAGGTTTCAGATCATCAAACTAATGTTTAATATAAGACAAAGATAAGGTAAGAAAACCTAAAATGCAGTTTTTAAACGATGACTTCACTTATTGAAGGAAAAATACTGTCCAGCCCCACCTTGCCCTATGTGAAAAAGTAATTGCCCCTTTAGCTCATCTTAATTTGGTATTGAGAAAAAAAAGTTTGTTTGTTTTTATATAAAAGGGTTCCATAGTCCGTTCCTACTTAACCGTCAAATAGAACAGACTGTATTATTATTATTATTATTATTATTATTATTATTATTATTATTATTATTATTATTATTATTATCATACTGTCTGTCAGATACGTGTACTGTCTCTTTAAATCTGCCCTGCCGTCCAGGGCGTGTGACGTCATCACGTAAGTTTCACCTCAGTACGTGCCAGAAACACAGAGCAGAGGTAGGCTTTGTCTTTCTCCGCTGCAATATGAGCAATTATTTCGGTTTTGTTGAACGTTAAATGCTGAAATGTGCAATTGTAAATCATACTTCTACGTTGTGAACGTGCAGGTGCGTTATGTTTCCGAATATAAAGTGTGTAAACGTACTTTTAGAACTTGTAATGGACTCGTGTTTCTAAACGCTGCAGTGGTCTGTGTGTAGCTTTGCTTGATGATGCTCAAACACAGACGTTGTGTTTTATTTATTTTATTGTGCAGATGTACAGGTGTTGTGATGCCACACAGCTGCCGCCAGTAAATGACAGACAGATTCAGCAGCCACTGAGGTCCCAGTCCGCCTTTCTGGTGTTGCCAAAACACAACACAAATTAATAGGCTAACGGATGTGCCGCCATTTTTAAAACCCTGAGAGTGAAGTAGGCTGGCGGGTCTTTAAAGAGCAGCAGACGATGCCACGCTCTAAAGAGACTCGAGAGTACATGAGAAACCAAGTCATTGACATCCACCAGTCTGGGAAGGGCTACAAAGCCATAGCTAAGACTCTGGGGCTGCAGAGAACCACAGTCAGAGCCATCATCCAGAAATGGAAAAAGTATGGGACTGTGGAGAACCTTCCCAGGAGCGGCCGGCCCACCAAAAGTTCTCAGAGAGCGCGTCAGCTTCTCATCCAGGAGGTCACATCAGAAGAACTGCAGGCCACATCTGCCTCAGTTAAGGTCAGTCTGTCTCTGTCAGAAAATCCTCCTGGAGAATATCCGCCCATCAGAAACCTAAATGGGTTGTGCAGCATGACACTGAACCAAAGCGCACAAGCAGGTCCACCTCTGAGCAGCTCAAAACGAAAAAGATTAAGGTTTTTGGAGCGGCCAAGTCAAAGTCAACACAATTCAGATGCTGTGGCGAGGCCTTGAAAGGGCAGTTCATGCTCGAAAACCATCTAATGTGATGGAATTAAAGCTTTTCTGCAGAGGAGAGCGGGCCAACATTCCTCCACGGTGACGTGATCACAAGCTCTTGCAAACGTTTAACTGCAGTTGTTGCTGCCAAGGGACCAACCAGTTATTATGAGAGCAATTACTTTTTCACATAGGCTGGACAGCATCTGCCTTCAATAAGTGAAATCATCATTTCAGAACTGCATTTAGTGTTTTCTTGGCTTATCTTTGTTTTATGCTACAATTAGTTTGATAATCTGAAGCATTTAAATGTGCCAAATGTGCAAAAATAGAAGATATCTGTAGGGAGGGCTCATGCTTTTTCACAGTATTAGTAAAGTTTCATAAAAAGGATCCTAATGTTCATTCTTTCCTTTTGTGAAATGTGCATTGAATTGTCATTTGTTTTGACCCACTATCCCACAAATTTAGGGAAGACGTCCACTTATCTCTCAGCATAATGACCCTTTTTTGTTATCATACATCCCAATATGTACTAGATTATTAATTTAATTTTATTGTTAGCTAAACCACATTGTCATAAATCTTTATAGGTTAGCAGTTTTGTTTGCTTAAGACAATAAAGCCTCTAAAATATTGCACTTTATTTAGTATTTTACTTCTAAGTTGAACTGCAGAGTGTTTGCTGCTATGTAAAATTATAAAGTAACAGTTTAGATTCACTATATTTAAAATACAGGGTCCAAAGTAGGAACTTAGTGCACCAAAAGCCAATACAGCTTTCATTACTGGGGATTTTTTTAACAGATTTTAACATGGTTTCTACTGGTGTTGAAGATCCAGAAGCTACAGTTGCAGATCTTACGGTGTAAAACTTTAAAAATGTTCCCGTCTAAGTACTTATCCTCCATCACTTTCTGTCTCTTAGGCTGATCAAGTCTCTGCTGGACCAACAGGTGACATAGAAGAAGTTCCCGACCATGACAAGGTAAAATGTGTTCATGCAGGGTTTTGCTGAGTTCCAGAAAGACAAACATTCCCTCATTCTGCTTTCCTGTTAAAATCCAGACTGACTCTATTACCATCCCAGATGTTGGCCCGCATGCAGTTTCTTCATCATCTGATAATGAAGAAGATCCCATGCCAAGTGTGAGCTTATGATAGATTTGAATGATCTGACACAGAGTTTGTTAATAAGTGATCATATCAGGATGCTTATAACGGATCATTCTCTGTCTCTTAGGGCGATCATGTGTCTGCTGGGCCAACAGGCGACAGAGGAGGAGATCCAAATCATGAAATGGTAAAATATGTTCATGCAGGGACAGTTTAAAGAGCCCATATTGTGCTCATTTACTGGTTTATAGTTTCATTTTTGGGGTCTACTAGAATTTGTTTGCATGATTTAATGTTCAAAAACCTGCATTTGAACCAGAATCAGACTCCCATCACACTGTTTTGTTGCATGTGACCATCCAATCAAAGCTATAATGGTATCATTAGCCACGTTAGCCCACAGTTTTCCTGCATAGAGGGATTTTTGGCGTCTTCCAACAAATTTTTAGCAAGCAGCAAAATGAGAAGAATTGAAAATCAGATGAACAAATAATTTTTTCACCAGTTTTGCTAGTTTGGATTTCATTTACCTGTGCGCAATAGACATTTCTTTTTATCAAGTTGTCATGAACAATAACAAAAATATTGTTGGAAAAATGTATAAGATTTTAAACTTGCTTGATAATAATATGTATCACCATGTGAAAAAACAATGGGAGAATGATTTGAAAGTTGATATACCAGAGGAACATTGGTTGGAGGGATGGAAGTCTCAGAGCCGTACCACTAACTCACCTACCTGGAGAGACTTTTGTTGGAAAAGCTTGATTCGTTTTTTTATTACTCCGGTACGAAAATCTAAATTTTTGGCCATCCAGTCTTCGTGCTGGAGGGAGTGTGGATCTGCCCAGGCGGATCAGGTCCATATATTTTGGTCATGCCCAGGTATAACTGACTTCTGGAAGAATGTGATAAATCTAATGTATTCTGTGATTGGTGTTCGATTGGAAATTTCCTTTTCTGTGTTATTCTTTTGTATACCCCCAGAAGAAATCAGTCAAAGGGATGTATACTTATTTAGGATAATTCTTGCTGCTGCGAAAAAAGCAATTACAAAATGTTGGCTCAAAAGAGACACTCCCTCAATGGCCCTCCTGATTCAAATTGTCAAAGACATAAGGACAATGGAGCTCATGACTTTTAGCCTCCACCTACAACAACATAAGGGGGCAAAATACTGGGAAAAATGGGACAATTATACACAATTCTTTGTTAAAGACACTGACAAGATGTAAATTTGTACCTGTGAACTGATGTGTTATTTATGTTTTTTAACATTGTGAATGCCCAATTTATTTATTTACTTATTTTTTTGTTTTTTTCTTTTCTTTTTTTTCTTCTTCTTTTTTTCTCTCTTTTTTTCATGTCTAAAATGCTAAAAAATAAAGTTAAAAAAAAAAAAAAGTTGTCATGAACAACATCAGAACCCATAAATTTTCCACTGCCTTAACTGTGTGGATTGAATATACTTACCTTCATGTGTAGTCTTACCCTTCTAAATTTCCTGGAGGGCATTGCCTGAAAGGATCAATAAAGTTCTATCTATCTATCTATCTATCTATCTATCTATCTATCTATCTATCTATCTAGTCCCCCCCAAAAGGCCTGTTCTACGCCAAAAAAAACACTCGTAGCCACACAGCATGCAAACACTAAGGATTTACTTATTATTGTGATGACATTTACATTTGAAATAGAAATAATCCTCTGGGTCTTCTGTTGCTCAGATGCTGGGAGTGCATGACGACTCTTGTGTTCACTCTTGCAGCCAACAACAGAACATGTGGTGATTTGCGTGTATCTGAGACATTTAGGAGTTAGCAGAAGCAGCTCCAGTGACTAAATAATGGCAAACTGTGAGCCAGCGACTCATTCTGTGTTTGAGGCGTCATGCAAATGTGTTACACGTCGATAAGTAACGGAAGAAAAGCCTGGACTTAGGTGAGGCAGTTCAGGAGAGGTGTTTTGTTGCTTTAGCATTGGCTTTGTAAGTTTGCAGACCTTTTCCAGGCATAAAAAGCAGCTATGTAACACACCAAAGGAAATGGAAGGACACAATAAGCATAAAGTTGGCCCTTGAATTTCAGAAAAAAATCCCTCATTCTGTTTTCCTGTTTAAATCCACAACAGCTCCCTGCGAGTGATTACAACCCTGTTGACGATGACGGCGAGAATTCAGATTCTTCCTCATCGGATTCTGAAGCCTCGGATGAAGATCCTATGGTGTGTTGGCTTATAATAAGTTGAAGTGGATTGTTATGAATATTAATATTGTTTGATATTCATAATTCATAATTTTCTGTCTCTTAGGCTGATTATATGTCAACTGGGTTAACAGACGACAGAGGAGGAGATCCAGAGTTTGACATGGTAAGATAAATACATCATCCAGACTTTTCTCAGTTTTGTGACATTGTTTTGAGTTACATTTTTCTCCTGTTCACACTCTTATTTATGTAAGATGCATATACAACCCATGGCAAAAATTATGGAATCACCAGTCTCGGAGGATGTTCATTCAATTGTTTAATTTTGTAGAAAAAAAGCAGATCACAGACATGACACAAAACTAAAGTCATTTCAAATGGCAACTTTCTGGCTTTAAGAAACACTAAAAGAAATCAAGAAAAAAAGATGTGGTAGTCAGTAACAGTTACTTTTTTAGACCAAGCAGAAGGAAAAAATTATGGAATCACTCAATTCTGAGGAAAAAATTATGGAATCACCCTGTAAATTTCCATTCCCAAAACTAACACCAGCATCAGATCAGATCTGCTTGTTAGTCTGCAGCTAAACAGGAGTGATCACACCTTGGAGAGCTGTTGCACCAAGTGGATTGACATGAATCATGGCTCCAACACAACAGATGTCAATTGAAACAAAGGAGAAGATAATCAAACTTCTTAAAGAAGGTAAACCATCACGCAATGTTACTGACCCCTTTTTGCCAGGGGTTGTATATCTGAGCATATGTACATAAAAGTGTGCTCGTGTACTGGGGATGCACGATGATAACAATTTCAACCGATTCCGATAATCGATAATTTTATACTTCTTGCAGCCGATAACCGATAATGTCAACTGATTCGGGTCGTGCTGCGGTGTCGGCCGGTGGGGGGACACCGGAGCCTGACACCAGGTAGGTCCGCGTACTACAACCATGGCGGCATTATAGAGCCTCTGCGGCAAACTACAGCCTCGGCAACGCTCGGCGGCGCCCAACAGCGGCGTTCACAGCTGTTTGAATATCGAAATTATTATCCGAATATTCAGATATTTGAATATTCGGGACCAGTCCTAGTGAAATGTCTTCTTCAGACACGGTAAAGAAAGTCCACACTGGTGGGTGCCATGCTGCTTGTTTTTCCTCTGCCCGCGCAGTCTTATGACATCACACACATGCGACAGTGCCGTCAGGGAGGGGAGGAGTTGAGGAGCCAGGCATGAGCACAAGCCACAACACACAGACCAGCGGCAAAAACCAAGATTCCAAGTCTTTATTATTATCAAGTCGTTTTATCGGCTGATTTTTTTATAATCAAAATTATGGGAATGATGACATAATTGCCAATATTAACCGATAATTATCAGACACCGATATTATCGTGCATCCCTATTGTGTACATATGAGTGTGAGGATAGTAGCTCCTTGTGTTTGTCTCCTGCACCTGACTAAAATACTCTCTAAGGTCGAGTGTGTCTTTGCTTCTTGTGTATTCCAGTATGGAGAAGAAGCTAGCCCTGCTTCATCTGATGACGAGACGACAGAAGAAGATCCAACGGTTTGTTTTTCCATATTTCACCCATATTATGCACATTTATAGGTGAATAATTTCATTTTGTCGTCTTCTAGAATATGTTTACATATTGTAACGAACATGGGCTCTTTCAAAGTATTTAAATAATGTTTTTGTGTCGACGTGCTTGACTTTTAAGGCGTATTTCTGCTCTGTAATATTTTATTAGGAGCAATCTTTTGACTTCAATGAAGAAAAGAAGATTTATGCTGGTTCTTCAGTAACAACAGGAGCTCTCCTCCTCCTCCTCCTGGTTTTCATTCTGAAACATGGTTTGTCCAAAGCTGCAACCAAAGACCTGCTGAACCTCCTGAACTTCGTGGTGCCTGGATGTGTTCCTAAGTCGTGGCAGTTTTTTAAGAAACGCTTGACTGATTGTAATGACAAGACGGAGCTGCACTTCTACTGTCCGAGGTGTACGAGCTACCTGGGTGTGGATCCCGGTGAACAGTGTGGAGTCTGCCAAAAGAGCCTGAGCAGGAAGGGTCTTCTAGAGAAGGCTTACTACTTCCTGGTAATGCCGCTTGAAATTCAGCTGAGAAACCTCCTTGCAAACGTCCATGAGAAGCTGGGGAAGCATTTCACGAGGGAGGCTTCCATTTCTGACGTTAACACGGGAAGCGAATACAAGCGTGACAGGCAGGATGCCAGTATTACACTTGGCTTCAACTGCAAAGGCTCCCCAGTGTTCAGCTCATCAAAGTTTTCAGTTTGGCCCATCCTGTGTACGATCAACGAGCTTCCATACGCAGACAGGTGCAAAAACATTCTGCTGCACACGTTGTGGTTCGGCCGAGGCAAACCTCAGGCTCAGAGTTTTTTCACGCCGTTCATTAACGAAGTGCAGAAACTCTCCGAGGAGGGTTTCTTTTGGAGAGACAGGGAAGGCTTTGAGCGTCACACCAGAGTAACGGCTCGCGTTTGTGTTAGCGACGCTGTAGCGAGGGCGATGCTGCAAAACTTCAAACCGTTCAACAGGGCATTTGGATGTGGTTTCTGCTACCACAAAGGTGAGATGGTTCAGAAGGGCAGCGGTTATACTAGAATTTATCCCGTCCAGATCGACGGCTGCGACCTTAGACATATGGTTGAAACGGTGCAGATCGCCGAGTTTGTCATGGAGAATGACAACGATGAAGATCAGATGGGTGTTAAAGGTCCAAGTCCTCTGATTCTGTTGCCTTCCTTTGACATTATCCAGGGGTTTATTCCAGATTACATGCGTTGTGTCTGTCTCGGTGTCACTCGTCAGTTTGTCAATCTTTGGTTTGACCCTCTTTATGCCAACAAAGGCTTCCATCTGACACGTTGGCATTTAACTAACCTGGACAAAGCACTCTGTGAGATCCAGCCGCCAGATGAGGTCAGACAAAGCCCCAGACGCCTCAGTGAGAGGATGCACTGGAAAGCTTCTGAGTGGAGGGCGTTTGCTCTCCTCTACTCTCCTGTAATACTGAGGAATGTCTTGCCAGCGTTGTACTACAAACACTGGATGCTTTTTGCATGCGCCCTTCACACCCTCCTCTCCCAGTTCGCCACTCAGGATGAGCTGAACTGTGCAGAGTTGTGTTTGGTTCAGTTCGTAGCAAAGATACCGTCTCTCTACGGGCTCGAGCATTGTTCCTATAACTGCCACTTGCTGACCCATCTCACTGAGAGTGCTCGGGACTGGGGTCTTCTGTGGGCAAACTCGGCGTTTGTCTATGAGAACATGAACAACAGACTCCTGCAGATGTACTCCGGCACGAAGTCGGTTTCATCGCAGATTTTCAAGAACTTCTTTTCATACGAGAAGATTGTGAGAAAAGGTAGCGCAGTACTTGAGGACGCGAGCACAGAAATGAAAGACGCCTTTTGCTCCCTGACAAGTTCTGATATTGCTGCTAAGTCGTCAGATAGCCTCGGAGATCATTTAGTGGCTCTGGGATGTGGCTCTTGTAGATCTTTAACTGCCAGAGAAGTTGCTGCATTGCAGAACAGCGACACACTCGCGTGGTGCCATCAACACGGTGAGAGTGTAACTGAATATAAGCGCTGTGTTTACAAAAACATGCTAGTCGCCTCTTCAGACGACAGTGTCACAGTCAAAAGGAACAATTCTGTGGTAGAAACAGCCAGTTGCTTTGCTCTGGTTGAGTCTTTGGTTGTCGTGCAGAAACCCTGCAGCTGTGAGGGAGGCTCCGGCTGCTCCTGCAGAGAACTGATTGTTTTCTACAAGCAGTTGCAGCGAGTGAGCCGACAGACGGTTATCAGCGAGTCACAGATCAACGCAAACATCGCAAAGTTCCTCGTAAAAGTGAGGCACTCAAGTGATTTGTGTGCGATGTCGTGTGAGGACATTACTGCCAAATGTATTATGATGGAAAGTGAGGGTCAGTTATACGTCATTAAAATGCCCGTGTTTGAGACGAGTTAGATGTCTGTGGCTTTGATACGTCTGATGTTCATCGGGATGTCAGAGAAGGTTCACATTCACACAGCAGGATTGTGTGCTATGACTGTAAATTCTGTAATTCTGTATGATATTTCCTTCCTGTTACTTTATTTTAGGCCATTGTGGGCCTTGAGAGCACTTTTTAGGTTGTAGAACTTCTGCATTTAGTACCTTAACTCAGCATTATATTGTTAACCCTCTGAACCCCAAAACCCACGAGTGGGTTTGACGGACGTTTTATCTTTAGATAAATCACCAAAGAAACAAAAAACTAGTGCTGTCAATCGATTAAAATTTTTAATCGTGATTAATCGCATGAATGTCATAGTTAACTCGCGATTAATCGCAAATTAATCGCACATTTTTCATCTATTCTAAATGTACCTTGAATTATCATTTTATACGAGGAGGAGGCGGAGAATTCGCGTCAGCTGTGTTTGTCCATCACGTGCTATTTCAGACTGGATGTGCAACGATGAGAACTCGGTTCACTCTGATAATACACACAGATAACTTTGGTCTTGTCAATCGTCATGCACGCACCTCAGGCCGCCGTCACCTGGCGGAGCATCTGGATCAGCGGCACGCGGTTCGGGACACGGAAAAGGAGCCGATAGAAAGGCGAGCGAGAATATTGCTGCTGTACCACCACCAGCAGGAGATCCTGTCTGACTCCGACGGCGAACACCTCGCCCTAAACCTCGCCAACCATGCCCCGCCCGCGTTAATCTCGCGATAAAAAAATTGACGCCGTTAAAATTGATTTGCGTTAACGCGTTAATAACGCGATATTTTTGACAGCACTACAAAAAACACATACAACTGTAGGACTTTCAGCTATTGAACAGTCCAAAATGAAGCATTTGCACTAGATCCTGTAAGAAAAACAAACATTTCTGTGCTCCTTGGCTTTTGAAGAAGCCATGAACGCATGACAAAAAGTGACTCTTAGACTTTGTCCACACGTAGCCGGGTTTTTGTAAAACCGAATATCCTGCCCCCTCCGTCTAGTAAAAAACTTGCGTACACACCACCTCGTTTTCAGAAAAAAATTCATCCACACCTAACCGCATAAGTCCGTTTTTAGGCACATTACATACCGTTTCCTAATGTAAACACAGGTCGCATATGTGACTTAAGAACATATTTTGTCGCAGGCAGTGACGTTTTGAAACGCAAAAACTCCGGTTATTGACGTCCACATGCAGACACATAAACAGAGAATTCACAAACCTTCACTTTGGTCGGAGGTTTTTAAAAGAATCGTTTTTAATGCCGTAAATGTGCGTTTTCGTGTGGATGACAGGAAAAATCATAGAAAAATATCTTCATTTTGTGAGATACCCAGCTACGTGTGGACAAGGCCTTAGGCTGAACTGCAGGCTGTGTTTTTGTAGAAGAAAAAGGACATGAGGAGGGAAGTTGAGACCCATCATTAGTAACATGTGGGCGCTTAAGAAAAGTTTTACATATCGATTCCAGATTTTTACATTTTTGTAAAACCAGTACTGGAAGAAATTCAATTCTTTTGTTTTTCTTATTTTAGAATTTATGGCATTATAACCTTGTTACACAGCACAGAGGACATTCCTGAGTTCCCTCTCCTTCTAGTCATGGTTGCTCTGTTTCCATAGAGGTGCAGGACTTTATGTTGCTGGGAAAAATGAGCCCACAGTGAGGAAAAATGTGACGGGAACAGAAAACATCCAGAAGCTGCTTGGGGTTCAGAGGGTTAAGGTGTCATAGCTTTTGATGCACATGAAGTATACACCTGTAAATACAGTATTTTGTAGTGAATGTAAAGTAGGGTCAAAGATTCTGAGACCAAAAGTTGAAGATGTTTGTTTTGCATTTGAATCTGTGAACAAGTCAGTGAATGTCAAAATATCTTGTTTGCTTTAATGTTACCAGTTTGTTTAAACCTGATCAGCCACCTTATCCCTTCACGATGTGACCCTGTTGCAAAGATCTTCTGGTCATGTCAGGAATAGTGTCTGTCTTTGTCAGGCTTCACATGCCTCCTTAAATGCTCAGTGGGGTTGAGGTCGGGAGGCTGTGGAGGAAAGGCCTGGACTCCTTCGAAGCTTTGAGGTGTGTTTGGGCTTGTTATGCTGCTGCAGCTTGAATCCTTTCTGGTCTTGTTTAGGAGGATCTTTTGCTGTTCTATGTGTTAAATGTGCCTTTTGTTATTCTGGTCCAATGACAAATCAAAAAGCTTAATATTATTATTATTAGTGCGGTACACTCCAAAGATTAATATACCGACACTAGCACTAGTGGTATGTTGCTATGGTACTGACATGGTGTCTGATTTAACGGTTGACTTCTGGCCTTTGCACCACTGTTTTTTATTCATCTGCCTGTGTAATGTGTTGAATGTGTTTTGGATATTTAACCACAACCAGCACCTTGGAGCTTCTCACCTTGTTGGTGTGCATGATGTTCATGATGTGTCGTTTTCATTGTTCAAAAAAATCCTGACCCCACGACAGTCCAAGTGGGATTAAAGCCTTGTTACTGAATAAAAAACATTTTGTGACCAAGAATAAGTGTGTGGTTAGCTCTTCTTTTTTATCCCCCTATACACTAATGATATACATGCTGATGTATCTACTGGTTCTATTACTGATGCTACTGGCCATGGTCTTACCGCCTTGTGGACGTCTGATCCCGTCAGATTTGGGAAGCTAAGCAGGGTTGGGCCTGGTCAGTACCTGGATGGGAGAATGTGAGGGAACACCAGGAAGCCTGGGTGAATGCAGTGTGAGAGTGGGTGGTTGGTGGTGGTCGGAGGGGCCGATGGAGCAGGCTGGCAGCCTGGCCTCCATCAGTCTACCCCAGGGCAGCTGTGGCTCCATACGTAGCTTACCACCATGAGTATGGAGTTAATAGTTTCCAGAAAAAATTTTGCAAAAGAGCATGTAAACCAAGAATTTGCACACTACTGCAACCTAGTTTTAGTTTAAGTTATAGTTTCAGTCTCTATTTATGATCACAAGTCACTTTAACTGGCACTTTTAACGCAAGTTGCTACTTTGGACTACTTGGACACTTAAACAGAGACAATTCCAATGTCAGTTTCATTTCATTGTCAATTTAGCTGCAGACGTCTCAGGGATACGTGTGTTTGTAAGTAAAAGTGTGCTCTTATTTTTATTCTTCATTGGGATTCTTAGAGAAATGCCCTCTCATTTTGCCTGCACTGCATTGGTATGCACAGCTAAATGACAATAAAGGTTGATTTGATTTGATTTGATTTGTAAAGAAGGCTGAATGAGGCCCATGTTTGGTGGGAACCTTGGCAGGACGACCACAGTGAATGCATAGTCCTCACAGTGAAGCACAGAGGTAGGAGTGTGATGATATGAGGCTCTATTTTCAACACAGGAAATCTACAGTGTTAGATTTTAATTATACAAGTGCTGACAGGGGATACAGTTTTGAATCGTTTGACATTAAAGTGATATTCCACAGGGCTGTACTCATTTCCGAGGTATACTGTACTACAACAACATGATATATATGTGTGTGTGTGTATACATAAGACCAGTGGTTCTCAACTGGTGGGTCGGGACCCAAAAGTGGGGCACGAAACCATTTTTAGAGGGTCGCAGAAGCATGCCCCCCCCCAAAAAAGTAGTGGTATAAAGTCTTTTATTTTGAAGGACGTGTTTCTTATGACACAGTTTGCTTTCAATAGCAGGATATTTAGTGGTGGTGACACCAGTAGTTGCCCACTATTAACCTCTAGATTTGGCTGTGCCAGCTTATTGGAGAAATTTATGCTAAAACTTGCCAAAAATGAACCAAAATGTGCTCAGAATCTGTCAAAATGGCCCAAAATATGCCCCAAAACTTGGCAAAAACATCCAAATATACCAAAATTAGCAAAAAAAATAAGCCAAAATTTTCCTATGTTGTGTTGAAATGCATTGAGACTCCACCCAAATAAACCTTAATTCATTAACAGGAACAGCAAACTTCAACAATTTGGGTCGCAAATGTTATTAATAGAGACATAGTGGGTCCTGAGGCTGGACCAGTTGAGAACCACAAGACATACTACAGTATCCCCCGTCCTCCCCCGTCCTCCGGCTCCCTGTGTGTCTCTTCAGACTCTGTTGTCCACTGTCATGGCTCCCGGGGGAGCTGCTGATCCTTCTTGTTGTCCCGCTGACGGGTTGCAGCCCCGGGACGCCGCTCAGGACTGCCGTCAGGACATTCCTATCAGCATTCCTGTGAGCCGCTGACCTGTCGTGACCCCGCCGGGCGCCTCCCCTCCTGGTGTCCACGCAGCTGCCGCCTGTCAGTCCCCGCTGAAATATAGACGTCTGGAGGAAGCCGCCTGCGTCATGAAGCCGCTGGTTGTCAGGATGCTGTTTCCAGGACTTGGAGTTTTAATATTTACTGTGCTTCATTACATTTGTCCTGCTTAGATGTGACCTAAAGTGACATTATGGATGCAGGAATACGTTTTAATTGTTGTTCTTTCAGCTAATATCAACCCCAAAGTGTAGTTTCGTTGCAGAAATCCATGTTCAGAACAGATCCCACCTTTACTCTGCCGCTCATTGCGCTGCATTCAATTCCCAGTGAGTCAAATATCAGCAATAAAATGACAGTGGAAGATGCGTGTGTTGTTTTTTAGAGCTGATTTTTAAACAGACAGCATGTTGAAATATATACATCTAAAGACAGTAAAGCTTTCTGCATGTTTTAATAAACCTTGAATGAATTTGTACAGAAAAGCAGCTTTATGGCAGCTTAGAATGGAAATAAAGCAACTTTAAAGTGTTTTTCTAAAGCCTGTGATTATTGTTTTCTTCATGTTTTGAGAAATCTATTAAAAAATTATGTGAAAAAAAGATTAAAAAGAAGTAAAATAGTTCTAGTGTCCTTAAATCAAAGCAGAAGAACAGTTGTGTTCATGCACATCTGTATTTTGGTGATCGACTTTACTGTGATTTTTTCTGCAGCAGGTCCGTGTTGTGTTGTTGTGTTGTCGTGTTGTTGAGTTGTGTCATGTTGTTGTGTTGTCGTGTTGTTGTGTTGTGTCATGTTGTTGTGTTGTTGTGTTGTGTCATGTTGTTGTGTTGTTGTGTTGTGTCATGTTGTTGTGTTGTGTTGTGTTGTGTCGTGTTGTTGAGTTGTGTCATGTTGTTGTGTTGTGTTGTGTCATGTTGTGTTGTGTTGTTGTGTTGTGTTGTGTTGTTGTGTCATGTTGTTGTGTTGTGTTGTGTCATGTTGTTGTGTTGTGTCATGTTGTGTTGTTGTGTTGTGTTGTGTTGTTATGTTGTGTTGTGTCGTTTTCTTGTGTTGTGTTGTGTTGTTGTGTTGTGTTGTTGTGTTGTGTCATGTTGTTGTGTTGTTTTGTGTCATGTTGTTGTGTTGTGTTGTTGTTTTGTGTCATGTTGTTGTGTTGTGTTGTTGTGTTGTGTTGTTGTGTTGTGTCATGTTGTTGTGTTGTGTTGTGTTGTGTTGTTATGTTGTGTTGTGTCGTTTTCTTGTGCTGTGTTGTGTTGTGTTGTTGTGTTGTGTCATGTTGTGTTGTTGTGTTCTGTTGTGTTGTTATGTTGTGTTGTGTCGTTTTCTTGTGTTGTGTTGTGTTGTTGTGTTGTGTCATGTTGTCGTGCTGCGTTGCTCTGCAGAAACCATCCTTCCCGCCAGCAGCTCTGACATTTCATCCAGCACTTAGCGTCCAGAGGAGGCTGTGAATCTGTCAACACTGTCAGAGGGTCTGTGAAGACATCAGTCTGCTGCGTTCAGGTACACCCTGGTCCTCCACGGTGCTGTGAAAACACACGACCTAAGTACAGTTCCATGTGTGTAGCCAGCATAAACTCAACACCGGTGATTACACAGGATTTCCACACACACATTTACTCTCCCCAGGTAGAAAATAAAAGACACTAACAAACCAAAGAGAACTTTGAGAAACGCATTAAGGACACTTTCTACTTTATTTTGCTGCTTTGGGGTTTAAGGGTCTATTTTTTTTACTGTACTGCTCTAACAGTTGTTTTAATAGAAAACGCTCTCAGTGCAGGTTGTTTTTACTTGTGTTTTTTCAGTAAAGCATCACTAAGTATTACGTAAAAGATCCAACTATCTCCAAATATTAAAGGAGTTTTATTCAGTTGACAGGATGCAGCAGAAAGCGGAGATAAAAATGTCCAGAGCTGTCCTTTATCACCTGGACAGGAAACAAAGGGGGGAAGATAAATGAGACGCACCTGTGAGCCGAACACACCACCAAAGGCCTGACGGAGGAGAACAGATGGAGGAGTGGAGGCAGGAGGAGAGACGGAGCTGGAGTCTAATTCTGGACGAGGAAACGTGACGCACTGAAGTGGATCCTGAGTGGATTTACTGGAGGAGAAACTGATCCAGGAGCAGAGATGGAGAGATGCAGAGATATACGTAGACGCCGCGTTGACTGCCGCTGCCGATTGGAGCCGACGTGCCTACGCGGCCGCCATCTTGGTACAGTGCCAGTCGCCCCTACAGTGCATTACGTCTATAGAGGAATGACATGTCTGCACTATAAAAGTGATCATAAATCGATCAGTTGTCAACATATGTTGTTTGTTACAAACGTCAGACATGGAGGACGGACAGGCAGACATAAATAGAACAAAAGCATCCAAGCATCCTGTGTCAAAGCTAAATGTGTGACGTTTTTAACAAACCACACCGTTTGGAAATCGGTATAAATTCAGTGAATAATTCTACTTTAAGATTGTGGAGCACCTCTTACCTCCATAGACTTACATTCACTCCCCCCTCTGCTAGCCCTGTACCAAGATGGCGGACCTTTAGGCACGTCCCTCCACAGTCAATGCGGCCACATGTCTATGGTCTGCCGGACCAGCGAACCTCCAGGACTCTCTTTGCTCAGGTTCATGTAAACTCTCCCTCCTCTCCTCCTCTGACATCAAATCTTCTCACAAACACTCACATGAGCTGATTCCCCCAAACACGTATGGACATATGATGAAGTGTTGAACTGGAAGCTTCATGATGGTTCTTCTTTATTTCACTGAAGAGCTTCTGGTTTTCTTTCCAGGACGTTTTCAGTCTGGTTTTCTGCTCATGTTTGGACGCTCTTGTCTTGTAATTTTGACTTTGAATGTAGTTTTCTGATCATATTTGGAGTCTGAATTTGGTTTTCTGGTCTTATTGTGATTCACAACTTGACTTTCTGTTGATGTCTGGACTCCAGATTTGATAATCTGCTAATGTTTGGAAACTGAGGTTGGTCTTTTGTTCTTATTCGGACTCTGAATTTAAATTTCTGTTGATATTTTGGCCCCGACTTTGGTTTTATGTCATAATTTTGACTGAATTTTTGTCTTTCTGATGGCATTTAGTCTGAATTTGGCTTCTTCTGTTGATACTTGACTCTAAAGTTAATATTCTTTTGATCTTTGGACTAAAAAATGTAGTTTTCTGTTGGTATTTTGGCTCTAAACTCAGTTTTCTGCCTGATTTAAACTATGAATGTGTTTTTCTGATGATATTTGATCTCTGACTTGTTTTTTTTGTACATATTTGGCTCTCTGTTGATAATAGGACATTAAATTTGGCTCTTCTGATGATATTTAGACTGAATTTGGCTTTTTCTGTTGATATTTAGGCTCAAAAATTAATGTTCTGTTGATCTTTGGACGCTGAAGTTGGTTTTCTGTTGCTATCTTGGCTCTGAATTCAGCTTTCTGTCTGATTTCAACTCTGAATGTGGTTTTCTGATGATATTTGGACTCTAGCTTTGATTTTCTACCAATATTTGATCTCTGACTTTGTTTTTTTTGTAGATATTTGGTTTTCTGTTGATAATAGGACATAAAAATTGATTTTTCAGATGATATTTAAACAGATTATGGCTTTTTCTATTGATATTTGGACTCTGAATTGGTTTGTTGTTGCTAATATTTGGAGTCTGAATGTGGTTTTTGGTAAATATTTGGACTCTGAACTTGATTTTCTCTCAACATTTTGACTATAAATCTTGTTTTTATGACATTTAGACCCTGACTTTGGCTTTCTGTTGATATTTGGACTCTAATTTTGGTGTTCTGATGATATTTGAGCACTTAATTTGATTTTCCAATGACATTTAGACCCTGACTTTGGTTTTCTGTCATAATTTCAACTGTGAATTTTTGCCTTTCTGATGGCATTGAGTCTGAATTTGGCTTTTCTGTTGATCTCTGGACGCAAAATTTAGTTTACTGTTGATATTTTGGCTCTGAATTCAGCTTTTTGTCTGATTTAAATGTGTTTTTTAATCAATATTTGACCTTTAACTTTGTTTTTTTTCTAGATATTTGATTTTCTGTTGATAATAAGACATTAAATTTGGTTCTTCTGATGATATTTAAACAGATTATGGCTTTTTCTGTTGATATTTGGACTCTGAATTGGTTTGTTGTTGCTAATATTGTGATTCTGAATGTAGTTTTCTGCTAGTATTTTGACTCTGAACTCAGATTTCTGTTGATATTTGGACTCTAAACTTGGTGTTCTGATGATGTTTGAGCACTTAATTTGGTTTTCCGATGACATTTAGACCCTAACTTTGGTTTTCTGTTGGTTTAGGCAGAATTTAGCTTTCTGACTGGAACAGGAAGGAATCCAAACTGGTTTATCAGAGTATTTTTAAAGCTGAGGACGGTGTCAATCACCGAACTCCAACCATAACATTTTAAATACACTTGTGGCTTTATTGATATGAGTAGCTACACTAAGGATTTCAGGACTTGGCCTCTGTGACTCGTTCAATCCCTTAAAGAGGAACAGACTCGGTAATTCACTAAATGGTTCGTCCTCCTTCGGCTGTTCTGCTGAGCTTTGAGTAATAAACCTAATTCAGGCTTCGCTGCCAGATCAGAGTCTGGCTGCTGCTTCATCCGTCGTGTTTCTGAAGCCACAGGAAGTTGTCTTCCAAGTCTTCCTCGTGTGTTTGCAGATCATTTAAAGTTCATAATCAGGTTCTGTTAGTTTGTTTTTTTTACTGCCTGATCTCTGAGGCTGCTCTGATCAGTTTAATAGACTTTATTCGGATGCTCTGCAGTGTTTGTCTGCATTTTAGCATCGTCCTCAACTCTTAATGTAAAAAAATGGGCAAAAAAATCTGCAGCTGCTTTTGTTTTTCATTCCCAGATTCACAAACCAAGTGGACAAATTACAAGTTTTCACCTGCAGAAGAAAGCAAAAAGGACTATTTCATCGTTATTTATTCTGACTTCTCCACATAAATTCATGATTTTAGCTGCAGACGTTCAATTTGTCGAAATCATTGATTATTTTTGCAGTTTTTTTGGAACTTTTTGTGGTGTTTAGTGACTTACAGCAGCTCAGATCTGGATTATTTTACTCTGTGATGTCTTTAAGCCCAAATTTGACATATTTCATTCAATCAGTGATCATAAAAAAATGTTTCAGTCGACTAAACTCTCAAATATTCTGTGTTTTCAGTGTTAAATTCCAACCTACCATGGATGTCAGCCTCCTCACTGAGCTGTTGTTTCCCTTTATGACTTCCTCTTTTTTTGTCTTTTATGGTTCTTTCTCTTTCTTTCCTTCCTCTGCCTCCCCAAACTGTTTGTGCAAATTTAATTTGGATGCACTTGTGGCTCTCTGTGGACGACATTACGTCACCTCCTGCACCTCCTCCTCCTCCTCCTCCTCAACTCAGGGGCCTAAAACCCGCCTCACTCAGCCCTGGTCAGTGATGCTAACTATGATTTTTTTAAACATTCATATTTTTAAGTCTTCTTACTGATCATAAAGAAGTAGATTTGTCACATTTATTATAATTCAATTAGTTTTAATTAAACTACTTTACCCCCTAATGAGCCTCGTATTCCCCACAGATGACTGCCTTTAATATAAACTCTACAAAAGCTAAAGTTTTTAGCTTATTTATTACTAATTGTGACATTTTAAGGTCTCCTGTTTGACCAAAAATGATCATATTAGACTAAAATCTCGACATTTGGCCTAAAACCTTGTAGGAGTGAACTGCAGTTCCCCAGTTCAGACACTAGAGGGTGCAATTGCTCAATTATCCTGGCAAGTTTTCTGTTTATTATAATGAGAATAAAGTGAGAAAGTGACTGTCATGCCTCACAGCTCTGATGGTGAGGTTTAGTTTGGGGTTTAAAGATGCAAAAAAAAGGCAGAAGGAAGCAGCAGAGGGAGAGTTTGAGTTTGGGAGGTCTGACTCAGTGAAGCTTGTTTCTTTAAGAGCAGCATCTTCAGGAGGAGCAGGAGAGGAAGGAGGGGAGGAGGTCAAGTTACACAGAAGCATCAGGAAGGCAGGCTGGAGCAACAGGAAGTGTCTTCAAAATAAAGGTTCGATTTTGTAGCTTCAGTTTTCCAACAGAAATTACAAAGCATTTCTTATTTCTCAGACTGAATGTGTCATAACACCTGTCTATTGCATCTGTCCTGTAAACCAGTTAGTCTAATTTTTTTCTAATTTTTTTTTAATCAGTGTCCGCTACAAGCCTCATCATGGCTTTAATACGTCTCTTCACAAGCTGCTTAACAAAAGTGAGGTGTTTCCTTCTCACATGGTTTTATTTGGATTGTTTCCACGTGAAAAAGTAAAACTGAAACTGAGCAAGATGTCAACAATTATTGTCTTCCAGTAACCACCCAATGAAAATACAACACAACAAATACGTTTATGAACCAGCAAAAAGTAGATGTTTGCATGTTGTTTTAACCTGGCAGTTCTTTCCAACCTATTTGATAACAACACTTTGCAAAAATGAGAAAAACGGAGCACAGGCTTCATGTATTTATAAATGTTCGTACTTTCAAGATTTGTTTAAATAATCATTTACATGCTAGGAGTAGAAATAAAAAGAATATAAAAAGCTAGATAGAGCTTTTTTTAAAGTGTGGTGTCACTCTTTAAGTAGGTGAGATAAAACTGGCTGTGTGATATTTGAGAGGAGTTGTGTTTGATCCGATACAGAGAATGGATTTCTTTTAAGACTGCATGTATTTTGTGATCCTCAGCATCTTCCAGATCAACATGGCAAATGACTAAGAGCACTGTCCTGTTTTAACAATACGCTCTAAGTGTATTGTTAAGTGGATGGAATACATTCTGAGAATTTTATACATTTTGTACATCTTAATACTATTTTTTTTTCCATTTATAAAAGAAACTATGTAATGTAGAAGGGATATGAGCAATATCAGTATTTATACTTGTGGAAAAAACTTCACTGTCATTGTTTTTCAGTATT
Source organism: Dascyllus trimaculatus (assembly GCA_024666655.1). NCBI lineage: Eukaryota > Metazoa > Chordata > Actinopteri > Pomacentridae > Dascyllus > Dascyllus trimaculatus. Next base: position 24,142,085 of record CM045458.1, on the reverse strand, counting down.
TAAATATGCAATATAGCTATTTCCCACATCTGGAGGAATTTGTGCAATGTTTTATATTCCATTTCTGGAAGAATCAGTGCAATATGGACAACAATTTGTTTATTTTTTGTTTGTTTTTTAATTTTTCTACTGATTTTCTCTACATTTTTGCACTTTGCGGCTGTAACGCTGCACATCTCCCCATTGTAAGACTTATAGAGGCTCATCTTACTACTCATTCGTAACAATGACACACTAACAGCATTAGCATTTTTGAAAAGGGTGAAATGAGTATAGATTAGGCTTTTGGTAATTTTGGTCCACGTGTTTCAACGTGTTTCCAGACTCTGGGGGTTTTATTGTGAACGTCCCGACCGGAAGCCTCCCGTGCGTCCTGCGCTCCGCTCGACGCAGCAGCTGATCCGCGCCGTCGCTCCCTGACAGAGAGGGAGGGGAAGGGGAGGCTGGTAACCGGGGCTGGAACGGGGATAACCTGCAGCCTCCGTCTCTCGGATGCTCTGATGGAGTGAACCGGCGACGATGCGCCTTTCTTTCCTTCCTCCGGCCGTCATGGAGACGGTAAGACGCACGGATCGCTCCACGCTGGATGTCTCCAAATGATAAATAAAAGAAATGCGCTGCTGATGTGCGGCGGCGGCGGCGCTCGGATCGTAGCCTTGCGTTAGACCGTCCAGCTGTTTTTATGGGTGGAGGGGGGGGCAGCGGGGTGTTGATAGGAAATAGACGCCTTGCAGTCGGAATAAAGCCAAAAGGACGCACCGATTTTTGGCGACGTTTAGGTTAATCACATCAGGGAGGGAGCAAACTAATCCCATTGTGTAATATCAGCCGGTTTAATCTCGTTAATTAGGCCTCCATCATTTCCAGGATGATTGGCACCTCCCACCATGATGTGGTAGCGGCGTGAGGAGATCCTGCTCAGCCTCAACCAAATCGCCCGTTTCCCCCCCTCAGATTTCGGCCCTTAGACAGCTGCTAATGCCGTGCGCCGACACCCCGAGGAGGAGGAGGAGAGCGCTCCAGATCCGGGCGGAAACCTCTCCACAGATGCGCTGAAACAAGCTCGCTTCCTCCCCGTAATTACGATTCATGATGACACCCTTCTTTTCCCCTCTCTCTCTCCTTCTTTCTTTCCTCCACGTAAATGTGAGAAAGCAGCGCCGCGGCTTCTCTCCTCACCTCCAGGCCCTGATGATGCTGCTGCTGCTGCTGGATTTCTGGCGTTTTGTGGGTGAAAGAAGCCTCCGTCCATTTCCCGTGCATCATGCGCATTCATTATTAGCATTATGGGATACATAAAGCCGAGACATGCACAGATGGATGTGCTGCTCCGTTGAAGTCAGAGGGAGATAGAGGAGGATAGCAGTGCTGCAATGGAGCTCTGGGAGGGTTTTCTAGGGGGGGAAACGCACAAAAAGAAGTGCATGTGTGGCTCCTGTGTGTCTGGATCCATCTGAGTGATTATGGGATGGATCTGGTGACACCTTCTTACAGATGTGGCCAAAACAATGACCCCCCCCCTGCTCTCTTCTCCTTCCAGGTTTGCCTAGCAGCTCAGTGAACCCTGGGCCCGGAGGTCAGAGGTCAAACCTGCACTTCTCCCTCCTCACCCCTACACCCTCACCTCACCCCCCTTTCCCCCCACCTCTCCCTGCCACCCTCCACCGTCTCCCCGCTACTTCTCTCTCACTCACGAACCCACCGTCTCCCCCCACCCCCCCGCCCCACAACACCACGACGCTGAAGAGGCCGGTCGGCTGCTTCCTGCTCGGGCGTCTTGAGTCTCGCACCCGGGAGCCAAGATGATGTGCGAGGTGATGCCCACCATCTCCGAGGACGGGCGCGGAGGAGGCGGAGGCGGCGGCTCGTCCTCCCCGGCGGGCGGCGGAGGTGGAGGGATGGGCGGCGGGATGGGAGGCATGGGGGGCTACGGCGGCCGGGACCCCAGAGGTGGCGGCGGAGGAGGAGGAGGAGGTGGTGGAGGAGATGAAGGAGGAAGCACCGGGAACCTGGAGTCTCTGATGGTGAACATGCTGACGGAGAGGGAGCGGCTGCTGGAGAGCCTGAGGGAGACGCAGGACAGCCTGGGGACGGCGCACCTCCGCCTGCGAGAGCTCGGCCATGAGAAGGAGTCGCTCCAGAGGCAGCTGTCCATCGCCCTGCCGCAGGTACGAGGAGGTGGGCCGCGAGCTGCTGACCCACCTGGAGGAGTTTAGAGCAGAGTTAGACACACAAACCCAGCTGTGGAGGAAACATCTGTCTCGTTTTTAGTGTTGGGAAGCTACTGAACCCTCTGAACCCTGAAACCCAGCTTCAAAAGGCAGGTTATCTTTAAAAATATCAACAAATGACAACATCTATGAGTCAGAACTTATAAAAACGGAAAGAATCGTTGGATTTTCAACTTTCCAACAGTCTTTGAACTACTCATCTATGAAGGACAACTTGAACCAAACAGCTAAAATCATGATATTCTTTAAAAATTCGCCAAAAATAAACAGTTTGCTCTGTCTAGATTCTGTAAAAAACTAAAAATTCTGCGTTCTTTTGCGAAACCATGCAGATTGTAGTGACTCAGGTGCGACATACAGTCAAGTGACAAAAATTCAGGGACTTTTCAGCTAAACTGCAGGCTGTGTTTACACAAAACGGACAGAAGTGACTATTTAGTGTAGTAGACGGCTACGGAAATGGCTTAAAAATGCTAAAATATCTCTATATAGTATGTAGAGTCAACATTTTTATAGTGTTGGTAACGGTAGTGGACACTCGAAAAATGTTGTATAATGTAAATCCAGGCTTATTCTTTTTTTATTGAGTAAAAAATAAAAGAAATTCAGCTTTTCTTTAATATGATTTATGGTATTCTAACTGTGTCGAGCTGCACAAAAGACATGTTTGTTCAAATTTTTCAAAAGGACATTGTTTGCTTCAACCAGATTTTGTAAAAAACTAAAAAAAATTTGGAACAGCTGTGAAGCTTTCAGTGACTCAGCTGTGATTAACAGTCACATGACAAACCAGCAGAGCAGACAGGAGCAAGTGTTTAGTGCAGCGGACGACTTATAGAAGCAGCCTAACATGTCAATAGTAAGACATGTATAGTGTGTTTTTTCCGGTGTTGGTAACAATAGTGGACACTTGGAAAAATGTACATGTTGATACTATCCATCCATCCATTATCTATACACCACTTAATCGTCTGTAGGGTCGTGGCGGGGCTGGAGTTTATCCCAGCTGACTCGGGTGAAGGCAGGAGACACCATGAACAGGTCACCAGTCCAGAGCTACACAGAGACAGACAACCAAGCGCACTCTCATTCACACCTACAGACAATTTAGAATCATCAATTAACCTCAGCATGTTTTTGGACTGTGGGAGGAAGCTTGAGAACCTGATGAAAACTCACGCTGCTCAGGGAGAACATGCAAACTTCACACAAAAAGATCCCAGGCGTCCTAACTGGGACGCGAACCGGGGATCTTCTAGCTGTGAGGCGACGCTGCTAACCACCGAGCAACTGTGCAGCCCCATGTTGCTACCAGATTTATTGAATTTTTACTACATAAATAATCAAATTAACCTTTTACTTCATGATCATTTATGGCATCATTGCTGTGTCATTCAGCACATAAGACATTTTTGAGTTCTCTCTACTACATACTGAATTTGTCAGAAGCAGATCGTTTGCTCTAACCAGGAAAAAAAATAGAGATAGAAATAAAAAAATCTCTGCTCCTTGTTGCATCCGTCAAGCTATTAGTGACTCGGCTGCGACAAACAGCCATGTGATAAAAAAATCAGGGACTTCTTGGCTGAACTGCAGGCAGTGTTTACAGAGCAGACAGGAGCGAAAAGCACGAGAAGGATTAAAACGTGAGTAGTAAAATATCTGTCATATGTAGAGTCAACATTTTATCAAGCACTGGTAGCAGCTGTAGGCACTTAAATTAGATATATATATTTTGATTTATTGCTTTACTTCTAGTCTTGGTTGTTCTGTTTCCATAGAGGTGCAGGACTTTATGTTGCGGGGAAAAATGAACCCACGGAGAGGAGAAAGGAACAAAAACAGGAACTGTTCAGGGTTCAGAGGGTTAATGAGGTCAGATTAAAGGTGCGAATAAAGGAGAGTTATGCATCGTCACAAAGTTATCTGTGTAGCAGCGACGAAACCAATCATGGAAGTACACAGACAGCATCATATGTGGATCCCAAATTATAGTTTTAACTAATCCTGAAGCTGCTGACTTTAAAAATGGAAGAGTAGCAAAGTGTCAAGTGCTTCATGCATGGAACATAAATGAATGTGGGATACTTGGACCCACATGTTCACACCTCGGAGCAGGAAAAGCACTATTAGCTGTAAGATTTAGCTTTCAAGGTTTGGGAGAATGTTTGGATAAGACAGATGCAAATATCAGCGGCATTGTGTTGTTGTTTTGTGGTTCTGTACGCTGGTTTCAATGAGTTTGGTGATCGACACGTGGTGCATGCTGAAGGAGACGCTGGATTAGGATGTAGTTTGAGGCCAAAAACAATGAAACGGAAATGATAAGCTGACATTTCTCACGTGCAGCAACAAGAAAATATCAGTGTACCTTCATAGTTGTGAGCATTGAATCCATCACTAGCCAGGCAGGCTCATTAAATATCAATCAGACAGTAAATGTTCACAAAAATATAGCAATCCCAATTTCTGAGGTACATAAATGTGATATTTTGATAACGCTAGGAAGCTAGGCTAGTCAGAAAAGCTGCCCAACATGCTAAACGTGTCTAAAATCGACAGCGGTACGTGCATTGACAACCCGAGCGCTGTCAAAGTAAACAGTTATTATCAGCAGAAGGTTTCCTCGTAACAAAAGTCCACAGTGCTTCCTTTTACCGTGCTGAATTATTGATGCGTGAACCTGTAAGCAGGATTTTAATGCTGCAGTCGGTCCAGGTGGCGCTGAGTGGAGCCGCTTTATCGTCCTGTTGGGGGCGTTTAAGCTGCAGCAACCTGGACCGAGAGCTCAACGGTTCTGGAGGTCGGCTCGGAGAAAACACACCTCTGGCTGGCTTCATGTACGAAGCAGTGCAGCGAAAGATTCTGGCTGTTCATTCGTCAGTTAGTCGGCTGGATGATCCAGTTTTAGTCTTCAGTTCGAGCAGGTTTGGCTGAGTCACTCCAACGTGTGAAGCTCGGAGTAGTTTTCCAGGGTTTGAGCAGGTTGTAGGTGAGCTGGTGTGCTCGAGCTGCAGGGGAAGAGGTGGTAACTTCATGCATGTGCGCTTTCAAGATGAAGTAACAGTGCAGAATTACATTTAAGCTATTTTAAGACAGGAAGGGATTCTTTTAATGGAAGAAACTTCAACTTTAATGAGCAGAGATGAGTTTTTAGGGGTTTCTTCAATAACCAGAGGAAGACTTTTAGCAAAAAATAGGAAAAAAAGTCACTGATCTACGTCTATTCTTTATCTTTTATGACAGAAACCTGAATATTTAAAGAAAATGTGACTTTGGCTGGACAAAATAAGATGTTTTAAAAGTCATTTAAGACCAGTTTTCTGTGGTAATAGATGCTAAATGGGTGCAAACTAGGGCTGAACGATTTGGGAATTTTGCGATTTTTCTGACAGATATTGCGATTTGATTTGCGACATAAACTTTGTAAGTCGAGCTACAGTTCAGTATTTGCTGTGTAACAGATGATAGCCACTTGATGCCTGAATTTATTTACAATTATATAAAAACAATAATTTTATGTGTTTTTTATGTCAAGTTGATGTTAAATTAAGTGGAGATTGTTCATTTGTCTACAGCACATATAGTAGATTTTAGTAGATTTTTATTGATGCCGCAAATGCCATTCAAAGCGGTCCTAAGAGAAACCAGTGCTTGCAAAAGGTTCCTAGGTATGTATTGAATATGCACGAACCATACACTATCTCGGCTGCAGCTGTACGTTGCAAATTTGCGACAACCAGCGTTAAGGGGTTAAAATGTGTGATGGAACGTTACCACATGAGAGGACGACATGAATTCACCAAACCACTGGCTCATTAAATCTAGAATAAAGGCAAAACACAAGAATAATTCTATTAGAACATTGTTTTCTAACATACAGAGCAAAATATTCATTGATTAATCCAGAAAACCCATAGCTGATTACTCCATAATCATAATAACCCTGAAGCTAATTTGAGATTTTACTTTGTAAAGTAGCTAAATAATAATAATAATAATAAAGCACTGGTTTTATACAGCGCTTTTCTAGTCACTCAAAGACTCTTTACATTGCATTATTCATTCACGCCGTACTCCATGGTGCTAAGCTACATATGAACCCACAGCTGTCCTGGGGTAGACTGACGGAGGCCAGGCTGCTCCATCGACCCCTCCGACCACCACCAACCACTCACTCTCACACTGCATCCACCCAGGCTTCCTGGTGTTCCCTCACGGTCTCCCATCCAGGTACTGACCAGGCCCAACCCTACTTAGCTCCCTAGGTCTGACAGGATCAGGCATCCACAAGGCAGAATGGCCGCTGCTACAGATAAACATCTTCCAAAATACTAAGATGAGGTTCCAGAAGCTTTAAGCTGCACTGAAGTTTTCCTTAATGGTGCTTAATGATTGAAACTCATATTATTTACTGAAGATCATTCGGTAAATAACATGATACCTGAGTTTAGTTGTAGGTTTGCGTCTTTTTAAGTTGTGTATGTCAACAGAAGCTGATGAACAGTTCTTGTATTCATGTTGTTTTCAAGTCACAGAGCTAAAGATCAGATCTTCTGAAAAACTAAACACCCTGAAATCTACGTTTGTTATGGAGATGTCTGGAGAATCCTCTGAATGAACCAGTATTTTGCCTGTTGCACTGACAAAACCACGAAAATCAGACTATTGCTGAATTATTCTGCATAAAACTTACAATATTGGTAAGCTAGGATGAGCTGATCAACATAAGTGATTGTAAACTTGGCGGTTTAGGTTCCTGTTGTGCACCGCTGGACGGATGTCGCTTCTGTTTGGATCAGGAACGAGAACTCTTTTGTAGACGGACTATTTTTTCATCCAGATGGTTTAAAAAGTGTTTAAGGATTATCAGAATGTCTGCGTTAGAGAAGGTTACGTCATGCCGAGATGTTTCTGTTGAGTTTGTTCATTGATTTTGAGCCTTTCTCAAGTTATTTTCGCTTGTTTGGTTCCTCTTAGTCGACGTTTGTCCATCATGAGGGTAGAAATCCATTGAAACAACACCGATGATGATCAAAATATCAGTTTGATGCAGCTTTAACACGCCTCAGCTGGTGTTTTATTGTGAATCTAACCTGCTAAATCCAATATTTGCTGCTTTCCGATGATTTTCCGAAGGGATTCTTGGAAGTGAAGCAGTGGAACCGAGTGTTAAATGACCTCCTTGGGTTTTTAAATGTAGCGTTAATACATGTGAAGCTCAGACTGGAGCTACCTGAAGCCTGGAGATGATAACAGAATGCTGCGTTTGCCCCTGTAGCACAGAATACTCTCCCCCATCGCAGCGCCTGAGAGCTAATCATGTTGTAATTCCACTCAATACAGAAGAGCTCCGTCTCTATTTTCAGGCAGGGAGTCATTGTTGGTCGCCTCGGGCCTCCATGATGCCTCCCTCATTGTTATTTCCCTCCGCCGCTACGCCTGAAATATCAAAATGAAACAACAGATGTAGCTGCTCTGTAACGGCAGAGAGCGGCCGGACGCTTAAAGGCCCACATCAGCTCGCAGGGCGGATCGATGGCGCCGCACACATCTGCGGGAGACGCACGCACACGCCGAGGAACACACGGATCCCGTGGACGAGTTCACCGAGTTTGTCTGTGCGCGTTGCCAAGAGAGAGGAATCGAGGGAGAGAGGGATGGAGGCAGCGACAGCATGGCACAGAGATGAGGAGGAAGAGGAAGGAAAAAAAAAACCTGGTGACATGAAACACACACAGACTAACAAATCAAGAGCATTTGCATATTGCTGCATACTAATGAGGTGGCTTCCAGAGTCTGTTTTAGATGACAGGGAGAGGAGAAGCCATCGGTGGTCCGTCTTTTTGCACGAATTAACCCCAGAATCAGGATTTTTTTTTTCCTCTGTGCCATCTGCACGCGGCAATCTCCTCCCTCATCCTTCCATCTTTACAAAAACCAGCCTCTTCCTCCCCCTTGTTTCCGACTGTACACGCTGTACTTTTTAAATGTTGCTGCTGGAGGTGTGTGAGGTGAGGCTTGGGGATAACAGCAGAGGAAACGGTAAAGCACACGCATGATTCACGTGCCCCAGATCATGTGTACATCACGCCTCGATCACGCACCCTGTGGTCGCAGAAAGCTGAGGCCTCTTGTTGTTGATTTGTTGCCATGGATACGGCTTAGTTACAGTAAAGGCAGCAGATTTTAATTGAAACTATCGCGTTGCTGACCTCACAATTGCACATAATGGGAATAAATTACACAAAATCACAACAGTTCCGCTGGAGTCAGTTGGAAGCATAGACATATATATGTAGACGCCGCGTTGACTGCTGCTGCCGATTGGAGCCAACGTGCCTACGCGGCGGCCATCTTGGTACAGTGCCACTCGCCCCTACAGTGCATTACGTCTATAGAGGAATGACATGTCTGCACTATAAAAGTTCAATTCAATTCAATTCAATTTTCAATTTTCAATTTTCAATTTTCAATTTCAATTCAGTTTTATTTATATAGCGCATATTTACAACACAGGTTGTCACAAAGCGCTTAAAAGTGATCACAAATCGATCAGTTGTCAACATTGTCAACATATATTGTTTGTTACAAACGTCAGACATGGAGGACGGACAGGCAGACATAAATAGAACAAAAGCATCCAAGCATCCTGTCTCAAAGCTAAATGTGTGACGTTTTTAAACAAACCAAACCGTTTAGAAATCGGTCGAAAATTCAGTGAATAATTCTACTTTAAGATTGTGGAGTACCTCTTACCTCCATAGACTTATATTCACTCCCCCCTCTGCTAGCCCTGTACCAAGATGGCGGAGCTTTAGGCACGTCCCTCCACAGTCAATGCGGCGTCTACGTATATATGTCTATAGGGGTAACAGCAGCGCCGAGCATGCATCGGTGCCTCCTTTGCATAACAGAAAACGGTAAAGTACACGCATGATTCACGTGCCCCAGATCATGTGTACATCACGCCTCGATCACGCACTCGAAAGCTGAGGCCTCTTATTGTTGATTTGTTGCCATGGATATGGCTTAGTTACAGTAAAGCCAGCAGATTTTAATTGAAACTATTGTGTTGCTGACCTCACAATTGCACATAATGGGAATAAATTACACAAAATCACAACAGTTCCGCTGGAGTCAGTTGGAAGCGTAGACATATATATGTAGACGCCGCGTTGACTGCTGCTGCCGATTGGAGCCGACGTGCCTACACGGCGGCCATCTTGGTACAGTGCCACTTGCCCCTACAGTGCATTACGTCTATAGAGGAATGACATGTCTGCACTATAAAAGTGATCATAAATCGATCAGTTGTCAACATATATTGTTTGTTACAAACGTCAGACATGTAGGACGGACAGGCAGACATAGATAGAACAAAAGCATCCAAGCATCCTGTGTCAAAGCTAAATGTGTGACGTTTTTAACAAACCAAACCGTTTAGAAATCGGTCGAACATTCAGTGAATAATTCTGCTTTAAGATTGTGGAGTACCTCTTACCTCCGTAGACTTACATTCACTCCCCCCTCTGCTAGCCCTGTACCAAGATGGCGGAGCTTTAGGCACGTCCCTCCACAGTCAAGGCGGCGTCTATGTATATTTGTCTATGGGGATAACAGCAGCGGCGAGCACGAGTCGGTGCCTCCTTTGCATAACAGGAAAAGCACACGCATGATTCACGTGCCCCAGATCATGTGTACATCACGCCTCGATCACTCGAAAGTTGAGGCCTCTTGTTGTTGATTTGTTGCCATGGATACGGCTTAGTTACAGTAAAGCCAGCAGATTTTAATTGAAACTATCGTGTCGCTGGCCTCACAATTGCACATAATGGGAATAAATTACACCAAGTCACAACAGTTCCGCTGGAGTCCGTTGGAAGTGAAGGGCATTGCGCGGCGCTGACCTCATTTCCGCCGCCCTCGTGCTCGCTTAACCTCCGGGGTTTAACGACGCCTCCGCTCGCGGCGCAATTAAAGCAATTTCAGGTGCGGCACGAGCCGTAAACATGGCTGTTAGGGTTTATAGGGAGGCCTGGTTGGAGGCTCCGAGGGCGCCGCGGTGGATGTGGCAAAGATTAGACGCCTCTCCAGCGAGTCTCCTGGGTTTCTGCGCAACTTTCTTTCATGTCGTGAAATCCTGCGAGGCCAGAAGTCTCAGTTTGTTAATGAAATCAAGACTGGTCGGATTGTTCACTGGAGTTAATTGCGCTGCGGGTTCGCAGTAAAAAAGCCGCTGTAGGTTTTTAATGCTGCATGTTTCTCGTTGTTGGAAAGGTTATGTCATGCTGAGATGTTTCTGTTCAAGTTTCCGTGAAGTCTGCGAATAAAATTTGCAGCAATTATTAAATTATTGGCTGGTTTCAGACCCTCTGAGTCAACATTTATCCATCATGAAGGGAGGAATCCATTGAATTGGCACCAATAGAGGCAGCATCAACATGTTGGGTTGTAGTTTTAGTGGAAACCTTCACTCCCCCTGCAGATCTTGGACTGTAAAACTAACCGGCTAAACCCAATGTGTCGCTGCTTTCTGATGGTTTTCTGCAAACATGGCAATTTTAGGCAAAGTGGGAAAGTGCAAGACTTAATTTAGCATGCTTCTACACATGTCTGTGCACTTACTGGTACATTTTTACAGGTTTAATGTGTGTGTTTGTTAAAGAAATCAAGATTGGTCGGATTGTTTACTGGAGTTATTTGCCCTGTGGGTTCACAGTAAAGGTTGCTGAGATATTTCTATTCAAAGAAATGGAGTCTGCTAAGAAAATTTGAAGCAATTATGAAATTATTTGCAGGTTTTAGACCCTCTGAGTCGACATTTATCCATCATGAAGGGAGACGTCCACTGAAACAGCACCAATTGAGGCAGCATTAACATGTTGGGTTGTAGTTTTAGTGGAAACTTTCACCCCCGAGCTGAACTTGCTTTAAAAACTAACCAGCTAAACCGAATATTTGATGGTGTTCTGCAAACATAGCAATTTCAGACAACGCAAGACTTCATTTTACATGTCTGTACACACATCTGTGCACTTATTGGTAAATTTCTACAGGTTAGATTTGTGTCTTTGTTAATGAAATCAAAATTGGTCGGATTGTTCACAGGAGTTAATTGCAGCTGACAGTAAAAGTTGCTGAAGGTTTCTTAAGCAATTATGAAATTATTTACCAGTTTTAGACCCTTTTAGTCGACGCTGTTTCATCACGAGGGAAGAAATCCACTGAAACGCCACAAATCGAGGTAAAAACATCGGTGCAAAGTAGCGTCAACATGTTGGGTCGTAGTTGTCCTGGAAGCCGTCGCTCCCCTGCAGATCTCGGATTGTGAACCAGCTGAACTGAATGTTTGCTGCTCTTTGATGGTTTCCTTCAGAAACTGTTGGGAATGAAGTTCAGCTAAAGCAGATAGTGCAAGTTTAGTGAAATTGGGAAAGTGCAAGGCTTCATGTTGCGTGTTTGAACATGTGTCATTGAATGTGTGTGTTTGTTAGTGAAATCCAGATCTGTCAGATTGTTCACTGGAGGTAGTTGCACTGCAGGTTGACAGTAAAAGTTGCTGAAGGTTTTTTTCTTGTTCTTGGGGATGACTGGCCGACGCTAGAAAAGGTTACATCATGCTCAGATATTTCTAGTCACGTTTCCATGGAGCAATTATGAAATTACTTGCAGGTTTTAGACCCTTTAAGTTGAGATTTTTCCATCATGGAGGGAGAAATCCATTGAAATGACCCCAATAGAGGCAGCAGTAACATGTTGAGTTGTAGTTCTAGTGGAAACCTTCACTCCCCTGCAGATCTTAGACTGTAAAACTAACCTGCTAAAGCAAATGTTTTCCTGCTTTCTGTCGGTTTTCTGTAGGGATTATGGGAAATAAAGCCAATCATGCAACGGAAGCTGAAGCAGGTTTAGGAAAAGTGGGAAAGTACAGAACTTAATTTCCAATTTTTGTGCTCGTATTTGTGAATTTAGTGCTGTTAAAATCTGTGAGTCTGTTAATGAAGCCCTGATAAATTCATAGCAGTGTTTTAATGGAGCATTAGGGAAGTAAAACTTTATAGTTTGGGTTAGAAAAGGTAACATCATGCAGACATATCTCCAGTTAAGGTTACTGGAGTTCAGCAACTAAATGTTTGTTTGCTTGTTTGAGTTGTTTGTGGTTCAAATGTATCCATCCACTGAAACAGCACCAGCAGAAATATAAATATCAGTACAGTTATGTGTTTTTTTCTGGAACTTTCACTCCTTAGATTGTGAAATAAAGCAAGTCTTCAATGGAGGGAGAAGCAGGCAGTAAGAATAGATACCTGTGAGGTTAATGGAGTTCAGGTCTCTTAGGTTACATGTTCGATCTTGTATTTCAGTCAAGATTTATCTGACTGTCCACTGGTTAAAAGCAATGCTCAGTAAACTTTACGGTCTGAAGTCTCAAGTACGGTGGCCCAGAAGGTTCAACGCAACAGCAAATGCCACAACACAAATGCATAAGCCACTGTGGAAGTGTGCAGCAATCGGAAGAACAGGCTTTGTTTCTGGGGGACAGTATTTGCTGACGGACTATTTTGATTACAGGAGAGTTTAATGAGACGTCGGTAAAACGCTGCTGCTCGATGATTGTGATTAATGTCGTTATGCGTTTTCACAAATCAGCAATGTGGGTCACCGTGTTGAAATTGTCATAACGTTATGCACGTGCTCATTAAACTCTCCCGTAATCAAAATAGTCCGTCAGAAAATACTGTCCCCAGGAAACAAAACCTGTTCTTCTGACCGCTGCACACTTCCGTTGTGGCTTTTGCATTTGCGTCGATCCTTCTGGGCCACCGTACTTAAGTTAGTTTTTATTATTTGGGATAACTGGCCAAAGTTAGAAGAGATAACAAGAAGTTTAGTCGCGAAATTCTCAGTAATCGTGACGTTATTAGTTGGTTTTAGTCGCTTTCTGGCAACATTTAGCAACGTTGCAGACAAAAGCAGGCAATGACAAGAATAAAACTGTTTTACCAACAAATTCAAAGCAGCCACAAGACATTAAATGTGAATCCTTCCCTCCTCTACCGGTTACTGATCCTCCACCTGTATAACCAACCAGCTAGACCACATTAATAGTGACCCTCCTCCTCCTGCAAAGAATGTGTCTGAATCTGTCAATGAGCGTTTGAGCCTTCTGATGAAATCAACGTCCGTCTGTAGGTTACTGCTCTGTGTGGTGTGAATATGGAGTCTTTCTGTTTGCTTTTAAGTTCTGTTGCGAGTGTTTCTTATTTTTGGGGTTAACCGGCCAAAGTTAGGAGACGTTCCATCCTGCTGGGACGTTTTCAGTCTAGTCCCCGTGGAGTTTGGGGACTAATTTCTCAGGATTCATGACATCATTTGTTGGTTTTAGTCGCCTTCAGCGGACGTTTAGCAACGTTGTGGAAAAAATGATCAATTAAATTTATGCACTGATCTGAAAGTGTTGTGCAAGATGAAGGAAATCCCCAGAATGAAGCTGCATTTTTGTGCATGCATGGATTTGTTTAGTGCATTGAACTTCTATGAATTAGTGTTTAGATCTGTCTTTAGTTTAGTGCTCTGTGTTTCATGGGAAATGTGGAGCTTAATCTCTACAGCCCAGAGTCTTTCTGTTTGCTTTTAAGTTTTGTTGATGCGTGTTTCTTATTTTTGGGGAAAACTGGCCGAAGCTAAAGGAGGTTAACATCCTGCTGGGATACTTTTAATGAAGGTAACGTGAGGTTTAGTAATAAAACATCCAGTAATCGGGACATTAGATCTATGTTTTAGTCACTTTCTGCCAACATGTAGCAACGCTGCAGAATAACAAGTGGCTGGGGCTCAGCTGGTAAAGCGGGTTGTCCACTGATCGCAAGGTTGGCGGTTCGATCCCCGGGCCCTCCGTGTGCCGAAGTGTCCTTGGGCAAGACACTGAACCCCAAGTTGCTCCCAATCGTAGATTAGCACCTTGCATGGCAGCTCTGTCGCCACTGGTGTGTGAATGAGTGAATGAGAAACACACTGTAAAGCGCTTTGGAACCACTAAGGTAGAAAAAGGCGCTATATAAGTGCCATTTACCTTAAAGGAGCAATTACAAGAATGAAAACACTTGTATTTGTTTAATGCATTTAAATTCTAGTGAAACCAACATCTGTCTTTAACTGCGCTGTGTGACGTGATGGAAAATATGGGACCTTTTGATTTGCTTTTCAGTTTTGTTGGTGCGTGTTTCCTATTTTTGGGGATAACCGGCCAAAGTTAGAAGAAGTTAGACCCTGCTGAGACGTTTTCAGTACAGTTAGCGTCAAGTTTGGCAACTAAATTCTCAGTAATCGTGACATTTTTGTTGGTTTTAGCGACTTTCAGCCAATATTTTGCAACAGGACAGATAAAAACATCCCTTAAAGGAGCAATAACATCTTACTGACGGTACAATTTCAACGTCAGGCAGTCGTAGGTTTTGTAAGTTTTGTTGGTGTGTGTTTCTTGTTTTTGGGAATCCTCGTAGTTTCAATCGTAGCATCTGGATTTAGCTTGAGTCTCTCGAAGACGTTTCACCTCTCATCCAAGAGGCTTCATCAGTTCTAAACTAACTGGTTGGGTTATACTATCATAAAAATCTGGAACTCCCAACCACAGCTGATGAAGCCTCTTGGATGAGAGGTGAAACGTCTTCGAGAGACTCAAGCTAAGTCCAGATGCTACGATCGGAACTACGAGGATAACCAAGACCTGGATGACTGAGAATCTTCACAGACTTGTTTTGGGGAATAACTGGCCAAAGTTAGAGGAGGTTTCATCCTGCTGAGACGCTTTCAGTCTAGTTAAAGTGGAAAAACGTGGAATTTGGTATCAAACGTTTCGGTTTTTGTTGTCAGTCTTGCAAAGTAAAGCAGCAGCAGCAGATTTATGGGAATTTATTTTAAAAAAAGCAACAAAGAAATGCTGGTATTATCCCTCTATATAGCTTTGATGTAATGATTTATACTGTAATTGTATTTTTCTGATTGAAAGCCTACCTGGTTGTTCACCCTTCTACCTGATGCAGCAGCTCTCGGTCCATAACGGCTCCCTCTTGTGACCCTGCAGGAGTTTGCAGTGCTGACCAAAGAGCTGAACCTCTGCCGGGAGCAGCTGCTGGAGAGGGAGGAGGAGATCGCCGAGCTGAAGGCAGAGAGGAACAACACACGAGTCAGTACACTCTGCGTCTGTTCAGCATTCTGCTCTGTTTCTGGCATCGCTGCTCGATCTGTTCTGAAAGGCTTCACATGAGACGCATGAAGAGCTCCGCCGGTCTCATTGTGTGTGCGCCACGTGTGTTTCCAGCTGCTGCTCGAACATCTGGAGTGCCTGGTGTCCCGCCACGAGCGCAGCCTGAGGATGACGGTGGTGAAGCGGCAGACCCAGTCCCCGGCCGGCGTCTCCAGCGAGGTGGAGGTCCTCAAAGCCCTCAAGTCGCTGTTCGAGCACCACAAAGCTCTGGACGAGAAGGTCCGGGAGAGGCTGCGGGTGGCGCTGGAGAGGGTGGCGGCGCTGGAGGAGGAGCTGCAGTCGTCCTCGCAGGAGGTCGGGTCCTGTTTCCGTTTGCTTTTCCTGCAGCTCAGAAACACAGAGCCTGCTTGATGGTTCTCTCTTCTGTTTCAGGTCGTGTCTTTAAGGGAGCAAATCAAACGGCGGCAGCAGGGACTGGACAACGGCAAGGAGGTAAACCCATGAAACAAAGTCAGCTGATTGGACACACTGTCATCCATAACAATGCTGCACTGTTGTCATACTGATCAGTAGATTCAGCAGAAGAATCCTGAAAATACAAACAGGTGGGCTTCTCAAACACCTTTCAGGAGAACCAAATCTGTGATGCTTCAGCGGTGAGCAGATCAAATGGTTTGCAGAATGTTGGTGTGCTAACGTGCTCCGGTTGGCACTAATGTTGGCTAGTTTTGACCCGATGTACAAAACGAAAAAAGCCAATCACCAAAGGGCCAAATTTCACGGCTGTCCACCCCAACAGCCGTCGAGTCGTTTTACTCAAAAACACAAATTAAATTAGTGGAACAGTAACAAGATCACTGATGTATTTTCATCGTTTCGTGGCAAAAATGTAAAAACAAAGTCGTCAGATCTCCTCCATGGTTGTTGACATTCTTCAGTTGGAGCCAAAGTGGAGAACAAACCAACTAAAGACACAACTTTCACATGTAAAATCTAAAACGCTGCGTGATTCCCTCCTCGACCAGCGGCTGGGTCAGGAGCCGGAAACGAATCTTCTAATGGTCTGAATCCAGTAGATCAGTGTTGCTGGTTAGTCACAGGACTGAACTCCCTCCTGTTTAGCAGCACTCACGTTATTCAGCGAGGAAGAAGCTGTGCAGCATTTTCTATTTTTCTAAGCTGGAAATTGATACGTGCTGCAATCAGTGAGAGTTTAAAGTCCCACCTTTGAGCAAACATAAAGAAAAACACTGACAATGCAGAATCACCTGGGGATGTTTTCTGAACCACGTGTAGCTGCACAAGTTGTTCATCTTTGATCACTCCTAAGATGTTGTTGGCAAATTTTAATGTGTAAAAAATGTAGTGAAAGTGGTTTGATGGGCAGTTTTAAAAAATCTCCAACAGTTTTTTGATAAATCGAGCTCAAGTTCCACAGATATCGTTATAAATATTCATGTTTTATGCTGTAAAAAGTTCAGGCAAATCGGAGATGGCCGAGCAGAGACTGTTCTAAAGATTTATTTATTTTTATGTGAGAATATTATGCTCTGATTTATAAGAACACATATTTCATTATAATTTCTTTTGTGTGCAGAATCGTCATATCATCTGTAAAATAACTATTAATACCAGTTATAAGAATTACATGATGTTGAAATTCTATTGATGGTAGCATCTTTTATTTAGATGCAGTTTTCCCTCAAATCAGCCTCAAACCGTCTGATTAAAACTTCATCATCGTCTGTTCATTGGATCTTTTCTCCTCACTCAGCGCCTCCCCAACGGGCCGTCCTCCATCCTGGACGACGGAGAAATCGACCGGCAGCGGGAGGGCGAGATCGAGCGCCAGAGGTCAGAGCTGGGCCAGCTGAAGGAGCGGCTGGCCCTCATGTGCAGACAGGTAGCGGGCTCAGAGACGCTCCCGTGGTCGGATGCTTTCACGAACGCAAACTGAACGGAGAAGTGACGCTCATCATCGTTTCCTCCTCAGGTCGGCGAGATCGAGGAGCAGCTGACGTCGGCCCGGCGGGAGCTGGCCCGGTCGGAGGAGACCAACCAGAAGCTGCAGCGCGACGTGAAGGAGGTGAGAAAACCGAAGCACGGAACACTTTGCTATGGCAACAAAACCGCTTGCCGACTCGGCCGCTCCAAACCGGCCCTGTCGCCATGGTGACGGTGTCATCTGTGGAGCTGCAGGCGTTTTTTTTTTTTTTTTCCCCCTGTGCTGGGATGTTAATCAGCAGCTGACTGAAAAGGCCTGCGGAGCGTTTTGGGACAAGAGGCGGTCGAGCCAGTTTACTCAGCGAAACCTCTCCTTGTGTGTCCTCACCCCTCCGAGCAGCTCCTCCTCACCCCCTGCTCCCCCCCCTGTCTCGCTCTCATCTTGTGCAACTCCATAAGTGGTGCTCCTGAGATCTGTCAACAGCAACAATTAACCCGTCATTATCATTCTTCAGATAACAGCAGCTCGAGTGCCGTGAATTCCCTTTGAACAACACCTACTTGTAAACTTAACATTTGCCCTCTGCTGCTTTCTCCGTCTGCTCCTTTCTGCTTCACCGTCTTTTTTTCCCCCCTCCCAGGCGCTCTGTCAAAGGGAAGACATGGAAGAGAGAATCACCACATTAGAACGCAGGTTTGTGTCTCCCTTTCTTTCTCCGTGAACTCTCCGTGATTCTTCCAAATGGTTTTCCCCTCAACACTCCATCTGTCTGCAGGTACCTGAGCGCCCAGAGGGAGGCGACGTCTCTCCACGACATAAAAGACAAGCTGGAGAACGAGTTGGCCAGCAAGGAGTCCCTCTACAGACAGGTGGGAAGCGACTCTTTCATCCCCGTGTGTGTCCGTGTTCCTGATTGGCAGCTTGGCCTCGCTCCACGCTGGCACACAGAGCGGGCCATCAGTGTTTTTATCTCTTTTCCTTTCCCCTGCCGGCGGCTTTAATCATGTCTGCTGCCCTCGGCGATCTTCCCTCGTGCTCCGAGTTTCACCTCCACTCCCCTGTCATCCTGCAGAGCGAAGAGAAGAACCGGCAGCTTCAGGAGCGTCTGGATGACGCCAAGCAGAAGCTGCAGCAGACCCTGCAGAGGGCCGAGACGCTGCCGGAGATCGAAGCCCAGCTGGCCCAGAGAGTGGCGGCGCTCAACAAGGTGCGTCTCTATCAGCTGATCACCACCACCATGCTGCTGCTGCTGCATTCACTGACCTCCACATCCCCAATGAAACAAAACTAGCAATATTACCTGTGCACAAATACATCCTGTGCAGGGACACACTTGCACGTACGCCGGTTTGCAGCCAGGTTTAAGCATGAGCACACATGCATGCGTGGGTCCGGGTGGATTCACGCGATGGAAACACAACACATCAAATGACAGATGAATATCAAATATTCCATCTGGGCCGTGCCAGCGATTCATGAGCAAACAATCTGAGATGAAAGCCGGCTCGGAGGCGCAGCTATTTGATCCTCTGGCGCTCAACACGTCAAGAGTCTTCACTTATTTATTTAATGTTAACTTGTGTGGAAGCAGGAACCGACACCACACACCGCAGAATGCCAGTCTGCAACCATCTTCTCATCCCGTTCTGTTGCACATTTTGTTAACCGACAGTGAACTAGAGTCGCTCCAACTTTCAGTGCGTTGCTGCTGCATGTCGAGGCAGGACGGCTGCCGTGGAAGCATAAGATTAATGCCCCGTAAGAAACAGGCGAGCAAACTTCCCCTGTCGCTCTCTGATCTGTACGGGCATGCAGCTAATTGCCAGAGTCGGTCAACAAGCTGTTTCCTTTTGTGTTAATTTGCACCGGCGTTGCGACTCTAACCCTGCTTCCTCTGCGTCACTCAGGCGGAGGAGCGTCACGGCAACTTTGAGGAGCGACTGCGACAGATGGAGGCGCAACTGGAGGAGAAGAACCAGGAGCTCCAGAGGGTGAGTCACGCTCGCTCCTCCGCCTCCCTTCCTCTGTTCTTTTGTCGGGTTTTTAGCGCCGCACAAAGGCCCGCTGATTTTCTAAACCCTCTGTTTGACTGTTGCACATTCAGATCTTTGTCTCTCCTCCCTCCACTCCTGATTTCTCTCCCCCCCCCTTCCCTCAGGCGAGGCAGAGGGAGAGGATGAACGACGAACACAACAAGCGTCTCTCCGACACTGTGGACAAGCTGCTGTCTGAGTCCAACGAGAGGCTGCAGCTCCATCTGAAGGAGAGGATGGCCGCTCTGGAGGAGAAGGTGACCAAAGCAAAACAAACCCAACAGCTTCTTCTTCTTAATCTGAGCCTCGTAAACTGCACCAAAGAATATTTCATCCCCCTGAAATGTCACCATAGAAATGTGACCCTTTTGCTCAGATGAACTCCTGGTGTCAGCTTTAAGTCTTCTGCCCTGCAGCAGGTGACCAGTTTAAACTTGAGGAAATTCCCAAAACCCACAGAGTCGAATGAATTCATCAGCATCAGATCAGTTTTCTGTCTCTATTGCTGTTTGTATAGCTCATTATCTGGACTCTTTATTCCTTTATAAATGCAGAAATTCATCCAGTTTGTAGAAAATAGTAAAACTTGGGCTAAACACCCAGGTACAGTTATTTATTTTAACCTACTTTCTTTTGTAGATCTTGACTCTCTATTCCAAACAGCATCACAAAGAGAGGACATTTAATTACAAAATGCTGGATTTACTCTGATTTTGCAGGTTTAAATGTAGCTTCTGAAGGCGAAAACATAAAAAATAAATTTAAAAAAGGGTCAAAACAGGGTGATTTGTAAAAAAATATCAAAAATAATGCACCTTAGTTCTCCTTCTATTTACTATGCAGCACAGTAAGAGCTTTCTAAAGTGTGTGTAGTAATTAAACTATTTTTTTCCAATTGAAAATATATTCCATTAGATCAGTGGTTCTCAAGTGGTGGGTCGGGACCCAGAAGTGGGTCGCGAAGCCATTTTTAGAGGGTCGCAGAAGCATGCATGGTATAAAGTCTTTTATTTTAAAGGACGTGTTTCTTATGACACAGTTTGCTTTCAGTAGCAGGATATTTAGTGGTGGTGACACCAGTAGTTGCCCTTTATTAACCTCTAGATTTGGCTCTGACAGCTTATAGGAGAAATTTATGCTAAAATGTCCCAAAAATGTACGAAAATGTGCTCAGAATCTGTCAAAATGGGTCAAAATATGCCCAAAACTTGGCAAAAGCGTCCAAATATACCAAAATCAGCAAAAAAATAAGCCAAAATTTTTCCTAAATTGCATCAAAATACGTTGAGACTCCACCCAAATAAACCTTAATTTGTTAACAGGAAAATCTGGGTTGCGACTGTTATTAATAGAGACATGAGTGTGGGTCCTGAGGCTGGACCAGTTGAGAACCACTGCCTTAGATCACTATGAATGCTAGGACGCTTAACTCTAAATTATCTTGATATTTTTACACTTAGTGATGATATACATCGATCAGACACAACATCATGACCACTGACAGGTGAAGTGAACAACATTGATCATGTTGGTACTATGTGGTGTTCTGATGGAAAACCTGGGATTTTAACATCCATGTTGATGAGACTTAGACACCCAAATAAACATTGTCCCACAACAAACACACTCCCTCATGCAAATGGAAATCCCCAATGTCCCTGGATGAAAATGCACCCCACCACATGGAAACAACATCAACCAATCAGGAACATGTTGAGGAACATGACAATGGTCCAACATGTTGATTTGACCTCCAAACTTCCTACAGCCCATTCTGATCAAGCATCAACAGGATGCAGTGGAACAAGTTTGATTGACAGAGGCTCCACTGCACAAGCCAGAGCACCCAAAGGATCCAGTGCCAACGTCCTGGTTCCAGACCCCATAGGACACCCTGAGAGGTCCTCTGGTCCATGTCCAATGGTTCAGAGCACTTTGGACCACATAAGGGGGACCAACATAATATTATGAAGGTGGTCATGTTATGCCTGATCAGTGTACATGTGGTAATTTTTAGCAGGTTGCACAATAAAGTTGCATTAAATTGAACAGATTAACCCTTAAAACCCAACTGATGCGCTTTGCATCCATATTAGCATCCTTTCTTAGTTAAGTTGCTCTTAAAGTGTTTATTGCAGCGAGGTGAGGCAGACGTGAGGTGAAACTGCACGACTTGGCTTTTCTAACAAGATAAACTAATGAAATAATGTTAAATTTGCATCAAATTTAATGACAGTTACAGCTCTGTGTCCATCTCTACGTTTGTTACTCTTGTTTGAATCACTCATAACCTTGAGAAAGCAAAGACGTGAAACATATTACAAGAAGACGCGAAACCACAGATTTGTAGTGATGCTTATGAACCTCAGTATTCATGTTAGGAAGCCAAATCAAACCTCTGCAACGTATTTCTTTACTAATCAACCATATTTTTAAACTCCTGCTTCTGCTTGTACAAGTCAAAAAAGTCCCTCTTATTTCACAGCGCAGCACAAAGCATCAGAATTCAGACAAACTGGTCGTTTCTTTTCGCAACAAACCATCTAGTTTTAAAATCACAGCTAATTTTTCTGCAGAGTTTCCAACATAAGGCCGATATTTGCAAACATTCGCCTGCTTTGCCACCTCTGCAAGTACGCGCGCACTTCAGCGAATATAAAAAAAAAAAAAAATGACAGCTGTTTTTTTTTCTCCTCCAATTTTCTTAGTCATAAAAATATCCCACCATCTTGGTTTTTAATGTTGCCAGAGTCCAGACAATCCCTCCCACACAATTATAAAAAGATCTTCTCTGCTGCCAGAACTTTTTTGCTCAGACACAAGTAAAAATACAGAAACTCTATAACGTGATTTAAGGCTGATATAAGCAACGTGCAGGTATTATTGGATCACAGCCTGTAAAAAAAAGACATACAGCATGTGTGGCTGAAGGCTGTGAAATCCAGAGTTCATGGGGTTCAACGGTCGTTGCGTGCAGACTTTGACAAGACGAGTTTCCCAACCTCTTCCTAACACGTCTCACTGTTGTGTTATTTTCCCATAATAAAGCTTCTCATGGTCTCTCTGCAGAACGCTCTATCTGAGGAGCTGTCCAACATGAAGAAACTCCAGGATGATTTATTGGCAAACAAGGTGACCGCGCCTCCAGGCTTCATTCCTCTCTGAAGGCAGCGCATGTATGTTTGCTTTTTTTTTCACCCGCTCTTGTCTTTTTTTTCTCTCTCTCTCCACGTCCAGGACCAGCTGATAGCGGAGCTGGAGAGGATTCAGCTGGAGCTGGATCAGCTGAGAGCGAGGCCCGGGGGCTCCTATTCCAGGTTGGTCCCTTTTCAGACGAGAAGAGTCCGACTCACCGGCGTTATCCTGCCTGTGTGGCCTCGCCCGACTGTAAAGAGGCCAGCGTTGTGTCTCTTATCTTGTCAGACGCCGTGGATAAATCAGTCCACGTCGGAGGCGTTTAACACTGTCAGCGCTCACAGCTCAGGGATGAAGCTGTGTTGATACGTGAACACGCTCGCTGCATAAACAGATGCAGGATCCGACGCTGCTAATGTAGCCTTCTGTAGACCTGTTAATGGGAAAATGCTGATCCGTTCGCCAGGTTTCCTCACATACGTCCCTCTTTTTACGCCATATACCATGTGACACAGGTTTTTTTTCATACGTTGAGTTCATTCTCTAGCTGTGTCCCAATTCAGGGGCTGCATCCTTCAAAGGACTCAGCCTTCGAAGGCTGGGTAGGCTGCATGAGCGTTTGTTAAATGAGACGTTCTAGCCTACGATGAACTTCCTGCTTACATCATGACGTCCCGTAGCGCCGCTCCTTGTTGCCTAGCAACCCTGACAAACAAATTTTCATCCTGACGATCAGGATGAGACGACGGTGTAATTTTATCTAATTTTTGACTAGATTTGATCCCGAAACTGTGATTTTTGTTTTTAATATGTTTTATATCCTTGAAGACTTGAGGGTCTTGTTCTGTCCGGTGGTTCGGGACTAAACTGTCTGAGAAACAAGAAGCTGGTTTAAATCTGTTGACATCCACTGATATGAACTTCAGATATTATAAATCTCCACAGTCTGTGTGTTTCTGATGAGGATCACTAAATACATGCTGTCTGAACAGAAACCAAATATAATTTACGTTAAACATGTTATCAGATAACTTGGTGGAAGTAAACCAAGAAAAGTGAGGGTATATTTTAACTAGTCTACACAGAGAATTACCACCAATAGAAGCTCCAGTAGGATTTAGTAACCTAGTAACCATTTTACTTCTTCTTCATACAGTAATTTAAATAAGGAATCAATATGTGAATATTTATGAATAAGTCGTGGTGGCCACAGTCAGAAAAAAATCGCCAGTCTCGGTAAAATAAAACTTAAACACTGAAGCTGAACAACTGGAAAGTAAACGTTTTAAACTGCAGCAGCTCACATCAATAACGTAACTTAATCGTTTTTTTAAAAAACAAATTTTAATGTGTTCAATACTTGTACTATCAGAGTGAGCTGTAACACAACACTAATATTTAAAACTAGAATCCTCCATCCATCTTCTCTGTCAGCCGTCAGCAGTTAAAACTCCAGCTGTTGATCGAACTGTCAGCGGCTCGCAATGAATCTTGGGATATTTGGGGCTACGAAGGATCCATCGATGCATCCTTCACATTTGTGGAAAAGAAGGACGCATTCGTCGGCCGCATTTGAAGGAGTCTTGAAGTTTTAATGAAATGGGACAGCCTTCGTCGCACCGCTGTGACGTATGCGGCCGACAAACGCAGCCTAGAAAGGTGCAGCCCCTGAATTGAGACACAGCTTCTGTCATGTCTCTCTAATTTCCAGCTTTCCTGGTTTGTTTGCTGATTAAATTCCTCTCCTTGTTTGCGACACGTTTGTTGTACCATCGTTCTGTGGTTGCCAACTTATTCACCTCGCAGGGATAATTAGCGTTCCATCTTATCTCCAACCATCTGTCCTTTCATCCTGCAGTCGCTCCCTGCCAGGCAGCGCTCTGGAGTTGAGGTATTCCCATGGAGGCGGGTCCCTCCCAGCAGGCTCCACCACTCACCTGGATCCCTTCGGTAGCGCCTCCGCCGGGGGCGTGGTCAGGCGAAGTCACCGCGCCCGCTGGAGCTCCGCCCGCGAGGACTCCACCAAGGTGAGACTCCAACACCCCCAGAAAAGAAACGTGGGATGACTTCAGAAATGACTCTGAAGAGGTTTGAAAGTGATCGCTGCTATTAGTCCATGTAGGGTCGGTTCCATGTAAACACAGCCTGCAGTTCAACCGAAAACTCTACGAATTTTTGTCTTGTGACTTTTGGTCGCAGCTGAGTCACTGATGGCTTCATGGTTTCAGTCAGGGGTGCAGAATTTTTTGCTTTTTACAGAATTCATTTAGTCCACATGAGTAATGTTTGGTGAATTTTTAAGAGAGACATGAGGAAACCACAATTAAAAGCTTACACTTGGCATGTTTAGTTCAAGGACCATTGGAAAGTGGAAAATCTGATGATTCTTTCAGTGTTTACAGTTTCTGGCTCTGCTAAATGGTGCAAGTCTGCAATTTTTTAAAAAGGATACCATGCTTTTCAAACCCACTGTTGTGTTTCGGTGGTTCAGAGGGTTAAATAGGTAGAAATTAATTTTTATAAATGTGTGTCTGCCCAAATTATTGGTGATTTGACTCCTTGATTACTAATAATCAGTAATGGCCCTGAAAAAAAACATGGGATACCACTTCATTTGAAAGTGATCACTTTAGTAGTCAATGCAGCTGTTTTTACATAAATTATTGTGTCTATATTTTTAATTTTAAAGCAACGAAAAATGTCTTTGTCAACTTTGGGCTGTCCTTGATCTAATCATGAGTGATGTGCAGCTCTGTCAGGAAACTGAGCCAAATCTAAGCCTAAAGTTGTGATATTTAATTAAAATCACTTTATTCTACATGTCCCGTTTAAAAATGTGTGTTTAAAAATAAACTGTTTGCATTAAATACATCCTGTAAAGAACAAAGCATTTTGCTCTCCTCGGTACAACCAAGAAGCCCTGAGTCCCTCAGCTGTGACCGTGAGTCATCCGACAAAAACCCGGGGATTCTTCGGCTGAACTGCAGGCTGTGTTTACGCAGAGCAGAGAGGCGACGACAGGAGATACGTCTGTCAGTCTCTACTTTGGTTTTATGCTCATCCCCTCTCTGCTCTGTGTAAACACAGCCTGCAGTTCAGCCATAAAGTCACTGAGTCTCGTCATGTGACTGTTTGTCGCAGCTGATTCATTCATTACACCGACCAGATGGTGTGAAAACCAAGAAAGTTGCGCGGAGAAGTGCAGAATTTCTTGCTTTTCACAGGATCTGGTTAGTGTGAAGTGTTAATTTTTTGACAAATTTTCAAATGAGTATGAAGGGATTCTGATAAAACGTCATACTTTAAGCTTAGATTAGTTTATTTTTTCATTTTTAACTGTTTCCGGCTCTGATAATTTGTATAATTGTGGTGGTTGATTTTCAAGATGACATGCATTTCAAACCAACTTTAACCCTCTAAAATCTTTGCGTTCATAGAGCTGAGAGCATTAGAAACTCTTTTCCTATCATAACAAGGAAAGTCATTTTTCATTTTCATATAAGCAGGTAAAACTGAATCTTAAATGGACTTGTGTGTTTGTTTTAAGCCCTGTGATGTTTACAAGAGATGCTGTCAGCTGATAAATAGTTTTCTATAATGAGGCAGTAAAAGCTGCTGCAGGAACGCGTGTGAGGCCGTAAACTGAGATTAGTTTCCTCAGAGGAAGCAGAGACTGGTAGCTGCTGATGCTGAGCGGGTCTGATGGTTAGCATCTTGGTTTAGCATGACGGCATGGTAGCATTTTCTAACTAGCACGAAACATAAAGTCAGTCTGAGGAAGATGTAAAGACACAAAAGTTAAAACCTTGATCTGAGACTGCAGTCGCTCAGGGTTGATTCATCTTCAGGGAAACACGAATATTTGTACAGAATGTTGCAGCACCTAGTAGTTGTTTGGATATTTCAGTCTAAGCCTGAGTGGAGGGCAGACGGTGTCGCCATCAATCCATGCTGATGATGTGTTAAACTAGCTGAGGTGTTGAAACAGGTGGATGACACGTGACTGTGTTGTGTTCTCCTGGTCTCCGTCTGCAGTACCCAGACTGGGAGAGCGGGGCTCTGCTGGGGACTGGGTTCGAGCCGGGCATGGATGTGGGCTGCTCCGACGACGAGGACGACGGCGACCATCGCTTCGGCTCGGAGCTGCTGTCGCCCAGCGGACAGACGGACGTGCAGACCCTGGCCATCATGCTGCAGGAACAGCTGGAGGCCATCAATAAGGAGATCAAGTGAGGCGCTGGGAGGGAGGGAGGGAGGGAGGGGGTAGTTTCAGGGAAGTGCGAATGTGAGAAACACCTCCCTACATACTGCAGCCTGATCCACTCCAACACCTACTACAGCCTCAGTAATAAACATATCAACACCTCGACAACACCGCTGAAAGAAAAGCTGCAGCGCTGGAAGATCTGATGGTGATAAATCATGAAACTGTTGATGAGAAACAGAAGATAAGATAAGACAGAACTTTAATAAACCTGGAGGAAACTCTGGTGCCAAATGTTGAGGATAAATTCAGTGTCCAATAGAGAAGCAATAAGAGTGCGATACATTACTGAAACTACGTACAGGTAAACTAAAATAAGACCAGACAAGTAAGAAGTGATACTGGCAAAGATACTGAGGTAGTGAAGTAATAAAATACACGGCAAAAACTCAACATCTTACCAAGTTTATTCGTCTTATTTTTAGTCAAAATGTCTCAACCCACTTGATTTAAGATAAATTCACTTTAAAAGTAACATTTCAGCAAGATGAAAGGTACTTGTTTTAAGACAAATTTTCGCTTGTTCTATTGGCAGATTTTTTTCCACTTATTTCGAGGTAAAAGTGCCTTGAAATAAGTTTTTTTTCTCGTTTTGGGAGGGGCATTTTTTCCAGTGTGCATATTAAAGAGATACTGCACATGAAGTTGGAATGTTGCACATGATGGGGAAATATTGAGCCTGAAACTGAAACATTGCACAACTGTGAAGTAGGTTATTGCATATAAACTGAAATATTGCACATGAATTTGAAATCCCACATGACACTGAAATATTACATGCCATGGGTTCAGCCCTGGGCTAACAATCGGAAGGTCGGCGGTTCGAACCCCCACTGCGGCCACTGATCCCAATACCCAATGGGTTAAATGCAGAACTGAATTTCCTCAAGGGGTTTAATAAAGGTTAAATTATTATTGTTATTATCATTGAAATATTGCACATGAAATTGAAAGATTGCACCTGAAAATTCAAACTGCACATGTAATTGAAATGTTGCTCATGTTGAGATGCATGTTGGTTTATTTGGGATAGGAGACAAACAACTTCTTCTTTTTTAGTCGATTTAATATAAATATCGGAGTCTCAAAAGCTTGTACAAGGTTCTTCACTGCATGGCACGACTCACACAGTAAAGACGATGATAGAAATGTGATTGCAATTTTTATAGTAGAGATGGAAAGGGAGGTTGCCTTTCCTGAAACAGCCCATCCGATTCGTCCGCATCTTCGGAGTCTTTTCCCGACCAATCACCAAACGACGCACCTGTGGAAGGAAGTTGTCCCCCAACCCTGTGTTTCTTAATCCCTGTGATGTCATGTAAGGGTGACTCTTAGAAGACAGCTCTGGCACCTTAAGTCCTAGTTGTAGTTATCTGTTCCAGAGCTATCAGGTACACCGTGACGTGGGAGAATGAGTCTCCATAGATTTGGTGCTCATGTTTTGGGTACGAGCAGGTTGTTATCCAAACTAGGAGAAAACAGACATTCAGTACTTAAAACATGTGATTATGGAGGCTGCTTGGTGTTCTTCTCAGTGTCAGTGTCCCCTGAGAGTATGTGTTAAAAGTTAAAAGTGAAAGTTTAAATGTGATCTACCCTAACACTCATGATACTGAAACTAATCTTGCACAAGCTACTGTGAAGTAATACTGCAAAGACTGTTGACTTTATTCTGCCAGGTAAGAGCTTTCTGCTGCAGCTGCTCGAGGTGGAGCTAGTTCAGATGATTTTACTTCTTTGAACCACGAACGTACCTTAAAATTTTACTTAAATGCAGAACCTGACCAGTGTTACTCAGCTTACTGGGTTTACTGCAGACCAGTTGGGTCAGACTGGATGACATGCTGCAGGTGAACCCAATAAACTGGTAACTCAGTTTGTTTATTGTCTTTATCGTCCTGTTTGAAGACAAACTGGACTGTTTCTGTCTCCATTTTCGCTCACCGTCGTTGCGTCACACAGCGGGTCTTACTGAAGTCACAGTGAAATAATTATCCAGTTATTGAAAACATGGTTTTGGTGATCAGCTCATCTTTAAGTTATTTATTTCCACAGAACACTCCAGACTGTCCGTGAGAGGAATCCCAGTTTTAGTCTGCCTTACATCAGTTTGAAATGAAAAGCTTTGGAGGATTTATAAAAACACCCAGACTGATTACATCACGATGGTTAGTGATGATTAATCGTAGACAGATCTCGATCAGTCGCAGGTTGAAGTGATTATCAGGAATAATACATTTTGGGAAATGTGCTTATTTGCTTTTGTGGAGAGAGAGAATAAGGAGACTGGTACTTCTCAGGTTTGCACGATGGATATATAACCAGAAACGTCTTACCATGAAGTCCTTACAGCTGCTACCAATAGTGAAAAAAGAATGAATGACTCTGCATAGGATAGATATTTTACTACTTGGCTGTTCGATTTGTTTCCATACTTGTGTCCTATTTGCTCTTTGTAAGCACTGCCTGCAGTTCAATCTGGTTCAGCCAGAAAATCTCTGAATTGTTGTCATGTGACCGTTGGGTGTAGACGAGTCACGAACAGCTCCACAGTTTCAGTGAAGGCTGGAGAATTTTTTGTTTTTTACAGAATCCACTTAATCCAAATGGTTGGTTTTTGGTGAATTTTTAAATGAGGCAGGTAGAATGAATTGATCTTGATGATGGTACAGAACTGCAAGTCACACGCGATTAGTTCAAGGACCGTCGGAAAGTTGAAAATC
This sequence comes from Dascyllus trimaculatus, assembly GCA_024666655.1. Lineage (NCBI taxonomy): Eukaryota > Metazoa > Chordata > Actinopteri > Pomacentridae > Dascyllus > Dascyllus trimaculatus. The sequence continues at coordinate 24,112,544 of CM045458.1, read as the reverse complement.
CAGTTATTCTTTCTACTTTTCAGTTTCTAGCTCTGCTGAAGTGTGTATTTCTGACAATTTTTTTTAAAGCTAACATGCCTTCCAAGCCTGTCGACAGGTTTTGGGGTTCAGTGGATAAAATAGGTACGACATAAATAAATAAAACAAGTTTTCTGTTGGAGTTTGTGATTTGTCTCCTTGAATACTGAAAAACAGCACAAATACAATCAGGCATAACATCATGACCACCTGCCTAATACTGTGTTGGTCCCCCTTATGTGGTCAAAAATGCTCTGAACCACTGGACATGGACAAGAGGACCTCTCAGGGTGTCCTATGGGGTCTGGAACCAGGACGTTGGTACTGGATCCTTTGGGTGCTATGGCTTGTGCAGTGGAGCCTCTGTCAATCCAACTTGTTCCACTGCATCCTGTTGATGCTTGATCAGAATGGGCTGTAGGAAGTTTGGAGGTCAAATCAAAATGCTGGACCATTGTCATGTTCCTCAACATGTTCCTGATTGGTTGATGTTGTTTCCATGTGGTGGGGTGCATTTTCCTGCAGTGACATTTGGGATTTCTATTTGCATGAGGGAGTGTGTTTGTTGTTGGACAATGTTTATTTGGGTGTCTAAGTCTGATCAACATGGATGTTAAAATCCAAGGTTTTCCAGCAGAACACCACATAATACCAATATGATCCATGTTATTCACTTCACCTGTCAGTGGTCAGGATGTTGTGGCTGATCAGTGTACGTTGAACCCTGATAAGTTCAGAGTTAAACTGCATATCAGTAGAATATTTCTTCTTTCTCGCATCTCTCACGTTTCCTCTTTTCCTGAACCTCCAGATTGATCCAGGAGGAGAAGGAGAACACGGAGTTGCGGGCCGAGGAGATCGAGAGTCGGGTCAGCGTGGCGTTGGACAGCCCTCCCATCCCTCCCTCCTCCCTGGGGAGGGACAGCACAGGACGGGGCTTCATCCCCTCGTCCATCACATCCTCCACCCTGGCCTCCCCCTCTCCCCCGAGCTCCGGACACTCCACCCCCCGCCTGCCTCACTCTCCGGCCCGGGAGACCGACAGACAGGTAGGCGACGAACCGTTCTGGTCGGTGTTGACCCGTTTATCTCACCTCCCTGTTTATGCAAACGGCTCCTCCAGACGGTGAGTCATGTAAATAAAGCAGCAGTGAATCGTGCAGTCGGGGTCGGAGAAGTTTAGTTAACCTCCAGCAGCACGCTGGATTGAGAAAGACTGGTAAGTAACTTGTGGAGCGGCGTGAAAGTTCCAGTATTTCAGAAATGGGTGGAAGAATTACAAGAAATGATGTAATAAACAGGAAACAAACTGTCAGAGTGATTTAAAAGGTTTAATGTTGATGTGGGAGTTTCGGATGGAATGGATCCAGTTAAGAAGCTGCTCGTAAACACAATTTAGGATTACTAGCAGGTTAGTCATCGAGATGGAAATAAGGAAACCGTCACCTGCAGGTGTGGCGTTAAAGTCAGCCTGTTAGCGCCCAAGTTCTATTGGCCTTTAACTTTTTGACTAATTTATTTTTGTACAGACTGTAGAAATGCTGTTTCTGCCAGTTTCCGGTCTTTGTGTCAAGGTTTTACCTCGTCATCGCGCCCATGTGGTGTTTGTTTTAATACGCCAGGAGACACATTGTGAGTGAAATGAGCTGTCAGCACCTTGACACATCTCAGAAACGAGGATTCAGGTTTCAGGTTTCTGGTTTCGTACATGTATCAACCTTGAGAAAACAGTCCTGTCAACCTGCAGCGTCGGACTTTAACTATTCTTCTTTAGAATCAGATTCCAGTTGGAACATGTGTGGCTGGATTACTCCAATGTTACATTTTTCCACTGTACAGTGTAGAGTAGTTTCACAGTATTTTAGCCGAGCGATAGGTTAGCTGCACAGAGAAGTGTATTTTTTTGACCAATTCACTGCTGCTTTACTAATTTTACCAGATAGTAACTGGCAAAATCACATAAAAAAGTATTAATTTACTTGTTAGTTGTTTGCAGTCTGGTTAAAATAACATTCACAACAATAATCTGTATTTTTATAAATGGTAATTTCAATGTTTGGCCCATAAAATTTCACTTTTTACTCTGAATCAGAAAAACTATCATTATTTACAGATATTTGCCATTATATAAAAGGCTATGTAAGTACAGTAGTCCCTCGCTATATTGCAGTTCACTTTTCGTGGTCTCACTGTATCGCGGATTATTAAATTGTATATAAAATACGTAGCGTACAGCAGATGATTAGTATGGAAAACACAGCTACGGCCGCTTCCTCTTGAGCTAGTCGGTCTCTGATTGATCGGCGGTGATGGAAGCCAGCCAGAACCTTTGGTCCCACACGGTGAGAGTTTACTGGAAACGACCGTCAGAGAACCGGTGACAGTCTGTAGGATTACCGTAACACCATCATTAGTTTCCCGGTAGGTAGGCAGCCGGACGTCTTCGGTGTCGGTGTGTTTAAAATACGGCAAAGTCTTTCCGAAGTGGGCGTTTCAAGTGGATCGATGCGTCGCTAGTTCTATTATCGGACACGGCTGTAGAAGCTCCTCTAGATGGAAGGTTTAAGAGTGTAGGAAGTGTTTATAAGAGTGTGGGGAAGGTTTATAAAGCCTTAATATATATAAATAATAAAATAAATATAAGGTCGCTACCTTGTGGGTTTCATCTATCATGACGAAGGATCACTGTTTTAGATTTATCTAATCTGAAGTCAAATTATTTTATCTACATGGACTGTTTCTATCACAACATCACAGTCGATCACGTCCATTTAATTGTCCAAAAGTAAAATCATGATAAATATTCCATCAGTTGTGCAGCCCTAGCATATTGCCATTATTTTGTCATGTTGTAAATTAAACTAATGATCCGTTAGATGAATTAATAGTGTGTCCAACTGGATTATGTGCTGCTAAGTTCACCCCCTAGATATCAAACCCCCCCCGACAAAATTAAAATGGTTTTCATTTCACATTTCAGAACAGCAAAGAGGATGATCGGTCCCTGGCTCTTCTCGACTCCACGCCTCCTCCCACTCCTCGGGCGCTGCGACTGGACAGGATGACCCTCACCCATCCGGGGGCGATGCTCGACGACCCCAGAGAGTTTCGCAGGTGAGTTTGGAGTTTGGGCATCTTTGTTTTTAGAAACTGACTGCGAAGACACTGCCCCCCTAATGTGGTAGTGAGCCACATTTTGAGCCCATTTCACTCTAAATGAGACCATAATTTACAAATTTAACTCCATACTGTAAAAAAGGAGAATTAAAACTAGTGATAGGGACCATGAACTCAGTGGGACAGTGTTTACAGAGGGAGCAAATCAAGTGAGAAGTTGGGTCATTTTCTCATAGACTGACTTGTTTTTGCAGTCAGTGGAGTCGCCCCCTGCTGGTTGTCAAAAAGAACGCAGGTTTTGGCTTCACTTTGCAGACCCAGAGGCTACGTCCATCTTTTACATACAGACAAACACATTAGGTCCATCCAGTGCAGTGCTTCTAAAGTGCACTTGGCCCGGTTCCCTCTGTGATTTCCTTTGTCTCCCCCAGCCTCTCGGCAGATGGCAGCAGCTCCAACAGCAGCCAAGATTCTCTCCACAAGTCCAGTAAGAAGAAAAGCATCAAGTCTTCCATCGGCCGGCTTTTTGGGAAGAAGGAGAAGGGAAGGATGGGCCAGCCTGGTCGGGACGGATCTGCTTCTCTGGGTAAACAGATGGAGGATGAGGGAGGGATGACAGCGAGTGTGTCTGAGTAATCCACGCTGTCAGAATGTGCTTTTAAACACGTTTGAGCCTCGGTGATTTGAGCTTTTCTTTTCCATGTCGGTAGTTTAATTGACCTCACTGTGTCTCTTCCAGCATCGACACCCTCCGAGGATCTGGCCTCTGGAGACCCGATGGGGATGAACAAGACGGGAACTCTGGGTCCAGCAGATAAAGATCGCCGCAGCAAGAAGAAGTCAGTGAACTGAATTTGACGTATTTTGATGTCGCACTTGAATCCCACCCAATGAGACATCTGTAACTGCTTCTTTTCTCATCAGGCATGAGCTACTGGAAGAAGCATGTCGCCAAGGACTTCCCTTTGCATCCTGGGACGGACCTACTGTTGTATCCTGGTTGGAGGTACGAGATCATAGTTAACCCTCTGAACCCAGAGACTTCAGTCACATCATTGCTGATTTTTCACTTCAATATAAAGTCCTGCACCTTTATGGAAACAGCACAACCATGACTAGAAGTAGAGAGGACTCGGGAATCTGTTTTGTGCAGTATGACACGAAAATAAGTTGTGTTTCTTTGATTATTTATTTCACAAAAAAATGAAAGAGCCTCAAATCAGCATGTACAGCATTTTTTCAAGTGCCCAATACTGTGAAAAAGAAATAGGGCCTGTACATACTATAGATATTTTACTATTTTACTTTTTAAAGTTTATTTCCGTGCTTTCATCCTATCTGCTCTGTGTAAACACTGCCTGCAGTTCAACCAAATGGAGCCATAAAGTCTCTGATTTTTTGTCACGCAACTGTTGGTCACAGTTTAGTCACCAATAGCTTCACAGTTGCACCAAGAAGCACAGAATTTTTTGTTTTTAACAGATTATAGTTAGAGTAAACTACGTGTTTTTGACAAATTTTTAAATAAGACTTGCAGAGTAAAGTGATTTTACCTGGATATCCTGAGTTTAAGCTTAGAAAGTCTGCTGAAAGTCACTCATGACTAGTTCAAGGTCTGTTTAAAGGTTGAAAATCCAATCATTCTTCCTGTTTTTAAAGTTTCTTGCTGTGATAAATTTATGTAAATATGACACCTTTTAAGGCCAGTGGTGGTTCTCAACATATAAAGGAATAAAATCTCACATCCAAGTCACATGTTTACGTCAAATCCTTCCTTTACCTAATGTGTGACTCGTCTCCTTCCAGCTGTGGGTGGGAATGCCGGCCTGGTACGTCGCCGCCTGCCGCGCCAACGTGAAGAGCGGCGCCATCATGGCCAACCTGTCCGACACGGAGATCCAGCGGGAGATCGGCATCAGCAACCCGCTGCACCGCCTCAAACTGCGTCTGGCCATCCAGGAGATGGTGTCGCTCACCAGCCCATCGGCTCCGGCCAGCACTCGCTCTGTGAGCCTCCCAGACGTACATTTAACTTAGAACACAAAGAATGTTCTCATGCCGTTTCAAAAAAATCCCAGTCTAGACAGCTTCCCTATAGGATTAAAGGTAAAGAAGCCTAATTGGAGCATGCTAAGACCTTAAACACCTTCATATGTCGATTCATGCGTCCATTAAGGCGTTCATACTCATACACTCACGGTATTATTCTCGTTTGGCTGAGGATGTTCAAACGCTGCAGCCCGGTTCAGCCAGATGTTAATCGTTTTGGCCCAAATGTTAATCATCACTGCTGGGAAATTAGCCACAGAGGCGCGTCACAGGATGCAAAAAATAAAAATAATTGAGAGTGTATGATATCAGAAAGGGATTACGTGAAATAAAAGGCAGACTGTGTTAAGTGCGAGGGATTAAACTGTGCTGGAGCCCACCGGAGCCGAGCTTCGTCTCCTCCAGTGTCAAACTCCGATTCTGTCTCGCGCTCGACAAACACAAGTAGTCGCCTTGTTTTCTTTGGTTCCGTTAAACAACTGTAGCATCACACAGCTGCACAACCGAGAGACTGTGTGTCATTTACATAAGTGGCAAAAACTTCAGGAATCACTTGCGTTTCCTGATGTGTCATCGTGTTTCAAATGCTTTCCTACCCAGCAACCAACCAAACGTCTTAAGACTGGCACACACTACAGGATTTTTCAAAACTTCTTAGATTTAGAGACCACACACTTGAAGATAACAAAAGACAGATCGCACAAGATTTCTCACTTCTGATCTTATATAGTGTGGTGTTCACTACAGAGCTCACCACACACTATAAGATCTAAACCGATTCTTCAGCAGACTATCAGGTTCTTCACACTCAGTATTCCGAATCTCGCGTAGTCAAACGTGACTTCAGTGTAAACAAACATGATGGGAATAACAGCACTATAAATAACAATGTTGCTAACGGTTAAATAACTTTTTTCAGTAACCAGGACTCTAATTGATCACTCTTCCCATCATTATAACGGTTACTGCCAAAAATGCGGCGCGTTACTAGAATTGAAGCTGTTTTTTCATCAGACCATCCAGATCTCTGAGCCGAGGGGCAGAGATTCTTTAGGGCTGTCAAAATTGATGCGTTAGTGCGGATTAATTCATCATCATAATTAATCTGATTAATAGCGACGGTAACTCTACTTGTTTGTTTTTACTTCCTCTTCCGTCAGTGAGCTTAGCCAGCTCGCGTTTTGATTGGCTTAAATCTGGTGCACGTGACATCACACACTGAGCGTGCTCGGCTATTTCTAGTCGCAAATATTAAACATGTTCAATATCTACGATCTCTCCTTCCGAGACCTTCCGAGCGGATCGGAACGGACAAAATCACTCTTAACTCACCCCACACCTCAGGAAAATCACTCAAGATGTCGTTTGCAAACATCCGACAGTCGGGCCTTTGCTGGCTTTGATCATAAGGAGGAGATCGGGACAAAAATCGGGCTGATTATCCTGTATTGTGTGCCGGCTTTTACTGTGAAATCTTTGGGAACATGCAACATACATTATTATTTTGGGGGGCAGTGGTGGCGCGACACGTTAAGCCCCTGGCTACCGATCAGAAGGACAGAGGATCGAACCCCCACTGCAGCCACCTTTGGGCCCCTGAGCAAGGCCCCCAACCCCTGACTGCTCCCCGGGTGCTGCACCATGACAGCCCACTGCTCCTAGTGTGTATGGTTAAGATTAACTATGAGTAGGATGGGTCTAATGAAGAGAATTTTCTAGCTTCGGTCCAAGTATCGCTTCCTCTGTAGAATCGCAATATTTTTTCCTGGTGTTACGAGTGGATTACTACAGAGAGTTGATACTTTTTCTGCTTGATTGCGTTCCATTTGCACTAATGGAAACAACGCATGCATAGATCTTATCTGCTCACGAAAGGAAACAAAAATAAGGCGACAGACGGCTGAACGAAAACACGAAATGCTCCAGTTGGGTCGGAGCCAAAGATGTGTCTGGTTTTACGCTGGTCAGGAATGTCAGTGTCGTCCTGAACCATCAATTAGTTAACAGTAGTCAAAAAAAAAAGCCCATTAGACATTAGGTGGTTGTTTTCACGTCATACTCCATGAAAATGTTTCATCCAGATGACCAAAAGGTACATAAATGACACAGTTAAACCAACACAATGATGATAAATTGATGTTAGTTTCAAACTGTAAAAATTGTAAATATAAAATCCTGCACTTCTATGGAGGAAACAAGACAACCATTATCAGAAGAAGAAAGAACTGAGATGTCTTTTATGATGTATGGCACAGTTACAACACCATAAATCAAAGAGAAAAGAAAAGTGACTTCATGGAATCAACAACGTTCTTCAAAGTGCCCACAGCTGATAGCAATAGTGGAAAGATGGTGACTCAACATACTGTAGATAATTTACTTTTATCACTGTTCACTGTGCTCTGTCTAAACACTGCCTGCAGTTCAGCCAAAAGCTTTCTTCATTTTCCTCACGTGACTGTCGGTCACTGCTGAGTCACTCCACTGCGTCACAGCTGCACCAAGGAATGCACGTGGATTCAAGTGATTTGGATTAAATGTTAAGATTTCAAGCCCAAATCTGCAGAGGAGGAGTTCAAGGACCGTTGGAAATCTGACAATCCAACAACTGTTTTTACAGTTCCTGGCTCTGTGAATGGTGCAATTTTGGCTGTTTTACTCAGTTATGTTTGACTACATGCCTTTAAAATCCACCAGCGGGCTCAGAGGGTTTACGCCTGGTTGAACAGAATATAAGAAGGTAAAAGATGGGAACAGTTTGACGCAGCAGGAGTGTAAATTACTGAGACGGCAGAAAACAGACGCAGGAAAGAACAACCATGAAGCACATCCTCCATGTGATAACAAGGAACGTTATAAAATATGAATGAAATAAACTGCACGGGCACTGATAGAGTTTGCCTGGAAATGAGATCTGGCAGCAAGAACCGGCTTTTTTCTTTTTTCCAAAAGACAAACCAGATGTTGAAACCCGTCGTTAAAGCGTGGCACGCACACACACTTTTTATTGTCTGTTCCAAAGACGATAAAGTCACAAATATCTGACTGAACTCGTCTGGAGCAAACGCCAGGTTCTGGTTTCTCTTGGCGTTCCCGGTCCTGCGCCCAGTGACGTGTTTATTTACAGTAGGAATCAGTGCTGCTCAGCAGATTTATTAGTTATCGGTTCGACCGGTCGAACCTTTTGTTCATCGACGTCTCCATGGCGATGGGAAAGCAGTCTGCTGTTGTGGTTGGCTGGCGTCTCTTGATGTGGCCTTTTTGGCAAAATGAACAAAGACTGAGTCAGTGCTCGAGGCAGCTGAAGCACTGTACTGTGTTTTTTGTTGAATCTCACGGCTTCTCTTCTCCTTCCCCTTCAGTCGACCAGTAACGTGTGGATGACCCACGCTGAGATGGAGTCCCTGAACGCAGCCACCAAGCCTCCGGTTAGTGCCCAGCTGCCCCGTCTCCGTCTGACAAACCCCCTGTTTTGATTATTTTACTTGAACAGTTTCGTCTGGTCTGAATCACGTTGATGAGTCTCTCCCCTTCCTCCTCCACCTCCTCCTCCTCCTCCTCTTCTTCTTCTCTGTTTTTCTTTTCGTCTCTCTGTGTCGTGGCCCAGGCCATAGTGTCGAGCATCTTCTTCTCTCCCCGTGTTTGCCGTTTCAGTGTGAACTGCTTCCGACTAATTACCCGTTCACTAACACACTGTTCCTCCCTTTTGTCCTCTTTTCCTGCTGCTGCTGTCGCTGCTTCTCCTCCATCATCCATCCACCTTGCCTCCCTCCTCACCACCTCCACATCCTCCTCCTCCTCCTCTCTTTCTCTGTCTCTTCTCTCGCTGCTGTAGGAGCTGAAGGAGTTCAGCTGGGATCAGGTGAGGATCAGCCGCACCTTTTTTTTTTTCTTTCCTCTCAGAGTCAGAATTAACACAACATATTTGTCAGTACTTTTCATCTTGTGGCGACTGCGGTGAGTCATGACTTGCACCAGCGTCAGAAATCAAGCCAAGCGTGAATCAGCGTTTCATCATCTGCGGTTGTCGTCCCCCTGCAGATTCTGGCCTACGGCGATATGAATCATGAGTGGGTGGGCAACGACTGGCTGCCCAGCCTCGGCCTGCCGCAGTATCGCAGCTACTTCATGGAGTCCCTGGTGGACGCCCGCATGCTGGACCACCTGACCAAGAAGGAGCTGAGAGGACAGCTCAAGATGGTGGACAGCTTCCACAGGTACAGGCAGAACTCACGTGTAGTCGCCTCTCGTGTTGACATTCCTCACCGATGACTCTTTGTGTGGCATGAGAATCTGGAGGTGTGAGAACACAGCTCAGGTGTGTGTCTCCAGGCTGCTCTCTTTAAAACACTCGCAGAGGGTCAGAGGTGTGGGATTGTTAATGCTTTCTGTGTGAGAGTGGAAACACGTCCTCGGTTAACCTCTCCGGCTCTTTTGACCTCTCCCAGGGTCAGTTTGCATTACGGCATCATGTGCCTGAAGCGCCTCAACTACGATCGTAAGGAGCTGGAGAGGAGGCGAGAGGAGAGCGTCCACCAGAACAAAGGTGACCCGTCGCTTCTCTGCCATTATCTCATCATCCACGCCCCACATGTGGACGCAGCCTGTGACCCTGTAAAACCAACTAATTAGTCTATTCATGCAGCGCTGTTGTCCCGCTCAGTGCATACCTCAGCCACTTACTCATTAGTGACTTATTTTTCACTTCTGTTGAGCCCTTCTACATTATTCATGCATTTTACTCACACTTTAGTTGTCATTTTTATTAGTCGGGTTATTTATTGTGTCATGTACAGGAAAATACCCCACATATGATTATAGAGGACACAAAAATACAGTTGCAGAGGGGGAAACACTTCATCAACATCATTTATTAGCATTAAATATTACTACAAATAATTTAGCTTTTAAATTATATCTGCCACAAAAAGGCAGAGCAAAATAATTTCTGTGTTTTTGATGAGTTAATGTAAAGGGTTTTAATGTTTTGCTCTGTTTTTATGCTGATTTCGGACATTTTGGTGAAAATATATTCAGTTTTTTGACATTTTTATGAGCTAATATCCAGATTTTTGATGTTGTGGTGCATTGGTATTAAGGTTTTTGCCATTTTGCTGCATTAATATCTGGATTTTTTGATATTTTGTTAAAATAATAATCAAGTTTTGCTGTGTTAATATCTAGGTTTTTGACATTTTGCTTTGTTAAAATCCAGGTTTTTGACATTTTGATGCAATAATATCCAGGTTTTTGATGTTTTAATGCATTAATATCCAGGTTTTTGGATGTTTTTATGCATTAATAATCTGGTTTTTCAAGTTTTGCTGTGTTAATATCCAGGTTTTTGACATTTTGATGCATTAACATCCAGGTTTTTGCTGTTTTGCTGCATTAATATCTGGATTTTTTGATATTTTGATACAATAATAATCAGTTTTTTCAAGTTTTGCTGTGTTAATATCTAGGTTTTTGACATTTTACTTTGTTAAAATCCAGGTTTTTGATGTTTTGATGCATTAATATCCAGGTTTTTGGATGTTTTGATGCATTAATAATCAGGTTTTTCAAGTTTTGCTGTGTTAATATCTAGGTTTTTGACATTTTACTTTGTTAAAATCCAGGTTTTTGACATTTTGATGCAATAATATCCAGGTTTTTGAAGTTTTTTAAAAATGCAGCTCAAGTTTTTTTGTAATTGATAATATAGTTTTTTATCCAAAGTGACTAATTAGAAATTAAAGACCTTTTACAAACAAATATAACCCTTAAATTCCAGCCTAAATCTAACCTAAACAGAACTTTTCTCTTTAGAAAGACCGTTAAAGCGGAACTTTTTCATATTCTATATATAAGATTGCATCATCTGCATAAAGTCGTAGACATCATCTACTTAGCTAACAAGATGGTGATTTGAAGCGTTAAGTATTTACATAAATATAAAACAGGGTTGGTGGCCAGCTATTACTTTATTAGAAGGTGACAAAACTCCTAAAAGCAAGCAAACATAAGAGGAGAATGGAAAATGCTGAGTGAACCATAAGAGTCATTTCCTTCCTTACATCAGCTTAGGCACGTAAAATTAGAAACGCTTAATAATGTCAAACAAAATAAACGCTTCCTTTGATTCTTCCTGTTTCCCACCTTCCTGGGAGATGCTTGGACCACCCATCGGTTATAGTTTTTCCCCTCATCCTACTTAGCAGAGATTATAAGACGCAGCCTTCCAGTTTGGCTCGATAATGATTACACAAATGTCAGCAAGTTCGGTCATTAAACCAACCTAAATCTCTTTCCCTCCCTCCGCTGAGCTTTGGGATACACATGTTGTGCATTTACAGTCCATCTTGGCTTCATCCTCTGAATAATTACACAGCTGAGGGGGATTCTGGAGTTTGAGTGATGATAAAATGAACCTATTTGGTCCAAGTGCAGAAAATAAATCACTATTTACCATCAACTTCTAGAAGTGACTTCAATATATTTTTAGAGCTTTCCTTCACCTTCTTCCCTTCCTTCCTCCCAGATGTGATGGTTTGGTCCAACGAACGTGTCATGTGCTGGGTGCAGACCATCGGGCTGAAGGAATACGCCGACAACCTCCGAGAGAGCGGCGTCCACGGAGCTCTGCTGGCTCTAGACGACACATTCGACTACACCGACCTGGCGCTGCTGCTGCAGATCCCCAATCAGAACACACAGGTGAAGGACTGGGCGTTAGTGGTCGCTGATAAAACACACGTTCTGCATCAGTAGTCTGCTTTTTTAGTGCTACAATATTAACAAAATTAGACAGATTGAACTTAAAGATCCCCTCCAAACTTGTGTTTTATAGTAAAGATAGTCATGTGGTATGCATCCTAACCACACCACAACACACAACATGATTTCTCCTATCCCAACCTGTCCACATGAATACAAACGATTCTGCATCTTACTTTGTCCAGAGCTGCACACTTCTGCAAGTTCAGCATTAGTTTTACCACATATAAAGTTACTCTGTTTTGAGTAATAATAGTTTTTTCCACCATAAAGTACAATTAACTTGTAAAAAAGACCAGAATCTATCATATGCTATTAGCTTTACAGTTGAACACGAGCTGTACTGTAGTTCCCCTTTAAATGTGACATAAAAGTTTTAAGTTTCCACAGAACACTTTAATTTAATTTGCAAAATAGACCATAAAATGAGATTTAAAATGAAGACAGACGTGTTCCTCTGCACAGTGGAGCTCAAACAGCCAAGTGCAAAGAATGAGCCAGAACACAGAGGAGAGGGGACCAAAACTCTAATCGAGTTTCATCAATAACTTCCAGTTTGACTGCTTTTTAAAACGCCCTTTGTTTAAAATAGCGTTTTATTTGCTCGAACATGAAAGACATTCTTTTGCCAGAGCACGGCTTTGAATTCTTCACAAAATAAAACTTAATATTTCTTAAATACAGAACTGCAACGATTGTTTAGTCAGTTGTTAACTACAGTAATCTGCGAAGTAGTGACCTTATATTTATTTAATTAGTTATATATATATTTTAAGGCTTTATAAACCCTCTCCAATTTGTTATTAACCTTTCCCAAACTCTTATAAACACTGGCTTCCATCGCCGCCAATCAATCAGCGACCAACTAGCTCAAACAGAAGCGGCCATAGCTGCGTTTTCCATACGTGTGTCTGCTGTACGCTACATATTTTATATACAATTTAAAAATCTGTGATACAGTAAGACTGTGAAAAGTGAACCGCAATATGGCGAGGGACTACTGTATTAATCTGAATAAAATGAAAGAATTGTCCAATTTTTAGCTTTCCGACGGTCCTTGAACTACTCACACGTGACATGCAGTTCTCTGGAAAATATAAGCTTAAAAACTTTATTCTATATGTCTCATTTAAAAAAACAAAACAAAAATAAAGCATTTGCAAATACCAGATTCTGTAAAAAATAAAAAATTCTGCATTCTTCTGTGCAACTGTGAAGCCACTCAGAACTCAGCTGTGCCCAACAGTCACGTGATAAAAATTCTGGGATTTTTTCTAGGTTGAACTGCAGGCTGTGTTTACATAGAACAGATAGCAGAAATGTGCACATTAATTAACATGTAAATAGTAAAATATTTTCCAGCGTTTGAAAATGTTGGCACTTGAAAAGGTGTCGATTCCAGGTTTTTTGGTAAATTCTGTTCCATATTATTTTATTATTATTTATAGTATTTTAAATTTGTTCTACTTCTCGCCATGGTTGTGCTGTTTCAGTAGAGGTGCAGGACTTTATATTGCAGTGAGTAAAATGTGCCAGGAGCAAAAAAACCTCCCAGAGACTGCTCATCGTTCAGAGGGGTAAAGCAAGCGTGATATTAAAACAAGAACTAATGAATGCCATCACCAGACTCGTCTTGAAAATGTGTCCAAACTAATCTGAAAGCTGTGCATCACCTCCGTCCTGCAGGCCAGACAGCTCCTGGAGCAGGAATACAACTCCCTCATCTCCATGGGAACGGAGAGACGGCCTGATGAGGTCAGCCTGCTCATCTTCTGCAGAAAAATACAAAATAAAGTGCTTGCCCGAGCGGCCATCTTTTGGTTCACACACTGTGTCTGTGGTGTCTGTCAGGATGGAACTAAGACGTTCACCCGCTCGCCCTCCTGGAGGAAGATGTTTAGGGAGAAGGACCTCCGGGGCGTGACCTCCGACTCCGCCGAGACCCTGCCTGCTAACTTCCGTGCCTCAGCCATCTCCACGCCCTCCGTTACCCTGAGAAAGGTCCAGAGTGACGGTGAGTCTGATCCGCGACCTCTGACACCCCCGGCTCTCATGTTCGCGTTTGTTCAGCCCCTCCGAGCCCCTCGAGGCGCCTCTCAATTTAGACGATGTGTGAAAAGCGGTTACTCTATATGGCCTGACTTCACATGAAGAGCACGACAGGCATCGGGGCAAAAGGTTGCGAGCTGCCATCAGGTGCGGCGGCTCTCTTCACAAGCGTGTTTACTTCTATGATTCTTGGACGAGAGCCTCGAACAGAAGCATTTGTCTTCAGCCGGCAGATGTTATATAAGAATGCGAAACCACAATCGCACGCACGGAGCAGTTGGTTGCTTTCATGCTACTCTGCTATTAGTTTGCCAGTGGAATTTTGTGTTTCCTTTAGCGGAGGAGCTGACAATAACAAGGAACAGACGCCTCAAAGTACAGAGGAAGGCGATTATCCCTCATTCCATTTGTTAATAGCGATGCCTCTGGAAGGTCAGTGCTGTTTAAGGCGCTGCAGGTACGGTAATAACCCCGTCTGTGTTTGTCTCTCGGTCTGCTTCACAGCCAGCTCTGGAGCCCGGGGTGAATCTGCCTCAGTGAGGACGTACTCCTGTTGAGGGGCTGAGGTGAGAACCGCTTTAATTAAAACTGTCTCATCCTCGCAGATCCTCGTCCGAGACAAACAGCGTCTCCAAAGCTTCGGAGATGGTTTGCACATGTGTCGAGCCCGTCTCTTTGAACCCTGTTTTATGCATTTGTTTGTCGTAGTGGATTGGTTTAAGCCGGGGATTTTAGTAGTTTCCCCCTAAGGTCTTTAAGTGGTTGGTTTGGTTGGTGGGGATTTGAGCGGAGTTGAATTAAGGCCGCGGAAGCAGTGACGTGGCAATAATGCTGTTTCTCTCCTCAGGGCGCCGACTGGATTGGGACTAGAGGATCCTCTCGCTCATCCGCGGAGAAAGAAGCAATGAATATATCCATTTAACTTAAAAATAAATCTATCAGTCTGACCATTCTGCAATAACGGAAGCAAAGGAATGAAAGGGGGAAAATTAAGAACGTATGAATGTATTTTCCGACCAGATCAGTGGGACCTGCTGTTTTCTCTCTCCGTCTCTCCCCTCCTGTCTGCGAGTTGAAGGAAAACGCCGGCGTTGGTGAGCTCGGTGCAGGTTTCACCTCTTTTCATTCCTGTCTGCACACAGTCGGCAGAGTTGGCAATATCAGGGCTCATTTTCCTCCCTTCAGAGGAAACCACTCGCTGCCATTTATTGTCTTACAGTTCGAAAAACAACCCAACATGTCGCCTTACGACTTCTGCTCGGCAGCAGGTGTTTTTAACGAGGGCCGGGGCAGAAGTTAACCTCACCGTAAAGATTTTAAAACCGAGGGGATGTTTCTGGGGGGAAATGGTTGGATAGACGCGTCATAAACCAACCCGGTGTTCTCCTCTCTGATGAAGAGTCGGCCGGTGTCCAGTGTCGGCCATTGTGGCTCCATTGTCGGCCTCTACGGGCCTGTCAGGGGCGTCTGAGTTTCCCCGATTGGTCGGGCCGGTGTCGTAAAACACATGTGAATCCAGACCACCATTTAGCCCCGACCACATCAGAGGGACCCTCCTCACGCTTTGTCTGCTGGCACCTTGAAAGCTGATAGTCTGAGTAATCTCTTTTGAAGGGAGCCCATTATGGAGATCAAAGCGCTGAGCTGGATGGGACGGAGGCGGAGGAAGGCCACAGAGGCATTGTGTTCGATGATTTCATGATGTCGGCCGTGGCAGGACGTCAATTAGGTCACTGTTGGTACCACTTTCTAAGAAGACGCTCATTACCTGGGGTTTATTTCTGGCTTTATTAGAGTTAAAGGGGCACTTAACCGTAATCACGACACTCAACCTGTCCAAACAGTTCTGCGGTTACCTCATCCCTGGCTTCTTAACAGAGATCCTGCATTACATTGGAGAGGTGAGACGGGAGAGTTCAGTGAAAGGAGCTTTTGAGTCGTCTTTTAGCCGCGTTTTCATGCAATAGTCAAAAAAGATGCGAGTTAGAGCTTATTTCGAATCACTGCTTTGGAGCGGATAACTCGGCTGCTTGGTGTCGTCAGAAGGTGGCAGTGTAGCTACGTTAGCGCTAATAAACAGAGTAGAAGAAGCCAGATGCAAAAACTGTTGTTTGCAAACTTGCTAAAAGAAGGAACAACCCAGATTTGGTCTGTCTTTGACAAAAAAAAGATGGATAGAAGTTTTAAGGAACTGTTTTCAGTCTGGAAAGTTTGTTTCTCGTCAGCTGGTCTTGGCTAATTTCATGCTGTCTGGAGATGAAGACAACGAAAGACGTGGAAACAGCTAAAGAGCTGTGCGAGTTAAATGTTTGCTACGTCAGAGCTTATTCATAAAAAGTCTTTCCATCTCCCAGGAGGTGCATCAATTTCCATTCACTTTTTTCGAATACGATACTTCAAAATGTGCACAGGAACACATTATGATTTTAACCCTAACTTTTCCGCACCAAAACTCCACAATTTCACCATTTTTTTAGCAGCAATTATGGCTACAATATGCCATTTATAACTCCACGACCTCCACTTAGTATCTCGTGACCCCTCTGGGGGTCTTGCCCACATGTTGGGAACCACTACTCTAATACCAAATGGTTGAAATTACAATTTAATACATATTATATCCTCTATTGAGCTGTAAAGAGCTGCTAATAAAGACAAGTTGCTGGTCACAAACTTGTGAAATTCCTTCCCAGTGAGGCCTCCATGAATTAAACACTCCAAAAAAATTACATAACCTTCTGGGAAAAACACTTATCAAGAGTTCATTGACAGTTTTAAGTACAGACATGGGAGCTTAGTGTGAACGAGACTTCAAATCTGTGCTCTAAAATGCAGTTTTAAAGGGTTCTTGCATTTCGGTAATATACCGGATGTGTGGAGATAAGATGCTAGTAAACAGACGTCATGTTTCTGGTGAGTTAAAGAGAAAAATGAAAAGAGACGAAGGTGATTCAAGGGAAGAATATCAACTAAAGAAAATGGATTTTCACAGCCTTGTGAGCCAAAAGTTCAGGTTATCAATACAGCAGCACCTTAAAGCATGGAAAATGCCATTAACTGTAAATTCAAAGCCCTTTATAAAGGATGTCTGACTAGAAAGTGGTGCCCAGGTTTATAAATATGTGACGTTAGACTCCTCACTGGACCTCCACAGTGTCGCGTTGTGAGTTCTGTGACTGCAATCATCAGCTCAGGGCCTGCGGTAGTCGTGACGATGGGAGAGGCGACAGAGAGACCAAACAGCATCTCAGAGGGAGGCGAGAGAAAAAAAAAAACAGACAAAAAAACTAAACAAAGGATGGACAGAAGCCGGTCATTTTACTGCACACACAAGCCATAACAGAAACTAAGAGCTCTCTTTGTGGGAGGTGGGGTGAGACCAGAGAGAGGCGGGAGGGGAGGCCGACGGAGCCCGAGGAAGACGTCCAGGAAACAAAAACCTTTAGCCTCTGTGTTTACGATGCATGTCAAATAAACGACAATGACCTAAAAACATTTTTTTGGTAGTGAAGATGATATGAGGTGTCGTTCAAAAAAATATATATCTGTATGATAAACCTACAGGGGAGGGAGCCTGGGGATCAATTTGTAAAATGTGTGTATTTTTTTCAGTTGTATTTTTGATTTTTTACGATAACTATTTATTTTCTTTAGGTATGTATTGGACAAATGTATGTACATGTTCCGTTCCTTCTCGGCTTCATTTGAACTAGTTTTAAAAGTAAATATGGAAAATGGTCATTCAAATACGCTACTGTATGTGTACATTTTGAGAACAAATTGTGCAATGATTTAACAGATTTCCATGATTAAAGTGATAGTAATACAAATTGAAAATATCATCTGGAAAATAAAGAGTAATGATGACGATGATGATAATGAAAATGGTGATGTAAAAGAGAAAAAAAAATAATAAAGCGATCCTGGTGGGTCTGCTGATCATCACAAACTTTCCCTGTTTTACTTTTTAATACAGCTTAGAATCGTCGCACTTGTTAATATTAGTTTTGCTAGTTTAGGATTCAGATTTCCTTTAATTTTTAACGTAAATACTGCATTTTTTTACACCCAAAATGTGCCGAACCTTCACTTGTAATGGAGGATTTTTAGATCTGCATCTTTCTTCCGCCTCCGACAGCTTCTTAAAACCGCAGAATTAAATTTCCGACTCGTGACAAACAGCAGAGCGCTCCCAGAATCCGCTTCCGCATCCACATGAGTTGTGAGAGAACACCGAGTACAAAGATCCTTTATTACCATGTTTGGCAGGCCAACCGAACAAACCAGCAGATGGTATAATTACCTTGTTTAGGTGTCATTCGTATAATCTGCAAACCGCACAGTTTTTACATTCATGAACCACATTTAACAAGTCCCACAGACGCAGATGTGTCCTGCAGCAAATCATCGGCCCGACTGTGCTGAAATGTGCCCATGCTGTTTGTAAGCATTCACGCTA
Organism: Dascyllus trimaculatus; assembly: GCA_024666655.1. Taxonomy (NCBI): domain Eukaryota; kingdom Metazoa; phylum Chordata; class Actinopteri; family Pomacentridae; genus Dascyllus; species Dascyllus trimaculatus. Next base: position 24,094,093 of record CM045458.1, on the reverse strand, counting down.
ATCCCACAGGAGTTTGGAGCGAGCAGTAAAATGAAGCTTCAGTAGGTGGCGCTGCTTCCTCTTACAAGCCGAGCGGCCCAGAGGCCTCGAATTATCATCAGACACTGGAGAGACCTACTACTCCATGTAGACTTCTTCTATAAATACACACAGATATACATAGCTTCATACATAAAGGTATACTGGTGTCATATTGTACACATATATATAAAGGAATATATTAATATCAAAGACACATGCTTACATACTAACCAAAAATAACTTAGATTATGAAAGATAAATCATTAAAAAAAACAGTACTTCTTAAAAGTCAGATCTCTATATATGACATTATTCCCTAAGATCTAGTATTGAGGTCGTCTTGTTTGTTTTTAGTAAGAGTCGGTGGTGGAGGGAAGCAGCGGTGGAAAAAGTTAATGCAGCGAGAGCGAAAGTGAGCACAGAAGGATGTCACAGCTGCTCTGCTCTGTGTCACTTTCTACTTCCTGCCGTCCCCCCTCCTCCCTCGTTCAGCCTCTCCCCCTGCCAGTCAGGACCTCCCTCCCCACCGGCTGGTTCGCTCTGGACAGCAGCACGCAGACGCAGGACGAGTCGATCCGGATCCACCTCCAGCCGGTTCTGTTGTTTTCGTCTTTGGTGAGCGCTCGCACGAACGACTGCCTGGGCTTGCACTCGCTCCTCCACTGTTTCTTATCCACGCCCAGGCAGCCGGCGCCGGCCACGCCCGTCCCCGTGGATCTGGCCGCCGCCGCCGCGCCCTTCGACCTGCCGGCGCCGCTCGGCTGCTCGGCCTGGCGACAGCGGGTCTCGTAGAAGTACTGTTTGAGGGGTCCGGTCTGAGTCTGGATTTCCTGTAAGATGGTGACCGTGCGTCCGTAGGAGTCGATGGCGGTCTTCTTGTCGGTCACCCAAACGCTCTCCGACTCGCACACGGACTTCTCGCCTCGCCGCCTGTCGATTAAATGCGAGCGTTTGTCCCTTTTAACGGGCCGGATGACGTCTGCGTAGCTTGGCGTCGTGCTCCGGTCGATGGCTCGGTCGCCGTGACCCTCGATGTGTCCGTCCGTGTCCTCCTGGTCCTCGCCGTCCTCCTCCTCCAGCAGGCCGCTCTCCAGCATCAGCAGGAGAGGCGGATGCTCCGGAGGCGACGGGGAAGGCGAGAACAGGACTCGAGGGTGAGCGTCCAGAAACATCTCGTCTTCGTCTCGGAAGCCGTCCAGACCCGGCCCTGCCTCCAAGCTCTCCTCAGTCGGACCTCCTCCAAGCGTCCGCTGGATGTCCGCTGCGTCTCCGAGCTGCTGTGACGGCGCAGTCGGAGGTTTCTGAACCTTCAGTGCAGCAGCAGGAGTCACAACATCTTGGTTTTCCACTGCAGAAACCGGCAGCGGTCTCTCTGTAGAGTCCTGAACGTTCTCCTTCTTGGAAACGTCCACATAACTTGGGTAATCTTTGCTGAAGCTGCTGTCAGATTTGTAGTCCTTTGGTAGAGAATTATCCTCGGATATATCCTCGGTCCTGAGCGTTTCTCCTTCTGCGGGAACATCCAAACTGCTTTTACCATCGCTGCCTGAGTTGCTATGTGACCGGTACGTTGCTTGATGCTCCACTTTGAACGTGGAAGTCTCTTTTACAAAATCCTCAGGGTTCTGGAGGTCCTGTCTGCTGGCGTCTCGGCTAAGAGCGGCAGCCATGTTGTAGTCCGATTGCGAGGCACTTCCATTGAAGCTGTAGTCCACGGGGGGAGCCGCTGCGTCCTGACGGTGCTCTCTGCGCTTGTGGAAGCCAGGCTCTGTGGTCGCGGCAGCAATCCTGGACACGGGGTTGTGAGGGAAGGGCAGGGCCGAGGCGATCACCATGGCAACCAGGGGAAGCCAGTGCATCACTCCCAAGACGTATCAGCTGGCGGTTGAAAACACACAGGGGAAGAGAGAGGCAGCGTTACTTTACACGATGCAAATTGTGGCTTATACAGTCAAACCAATTAAAAAGTAAAATGAGAGGTTTTACTGGTGGCCTGCAGCTTTATGGAGCTTTAACTGCTGAGGTATGGCTTTAAAATCTTGGCAGAACTTGTGGAAAAACAGGACCAAGAGGAGCGAAGTCGCCCTCTGTTCCCTCGCGTGGAGTTCAGCTACGAACGCCGCAGATTGCGGAGAGCCGACCTTCAAACGGAGATACTGACATCCTGGTATGTGTTCGAGTTAGAAACTTTACAGCCAAAGGAAATGGATTAAAAAGCCATCTGCAACCCGAGAAAACAAGCCGTCCCCTTCAGCTCCTGAGGCCGGGATTCCTTTTCTTTTTTTTCCCCCATTCTGTTGTTAAAAGCTTTTCTTAGATTCAGCAATCTCTCTGCATTAAACACATCTACTTGTCACAACACACTCGATGCAAGAAAGCACGCCGGTGTAGCAGAATAGTCTTCACCTGATCCCACCTGGCCTGACCCTGATATAATACTGTACATCTGCTGCCTTTGACTGGGAGAGATTTAGAGACAGAGCCAGGACTATTGTAAACGTCCTGCCTGCCTGCCGTAACCTGCATTATCTAAACTCTGGGCTGCTTGTAATCACAAAAAAAGATTAGTGGTGCTTTTTGTGCAGCAAAAATATGGAACAAACGCTGAATAATTCCTTTAGGAGGTCGAATGATGAAGCAGGGGGGTTGTAAAAGCAGGACGGAGATTTAGATTGTCAGAGGCAGGACAGTGTTATTGAAATGTTATGAAGTGTATGTTAGAGCTGCAGCTATTGATCAGTTATTGATTAGCTGATCTACAGAATGTATTGTTTTTACCTGTTTTCAAGCAAAAATGCCATTTATTCTTTCCACCTCGTCAGATGTGAGCATTTTCTTCGTCTTAACTGTCCTGATTTAATATATTTGGTTTATTTTGAGCACTTTTTGATATTTTTATGTTTAGTTATCTCTATTGATCTTTTATCATTTTAACTACCCTTCAGATATTTTGTATTTTTTCGTTGTTTCGTCTGTCGCTTGTGAAGCACTTCAAACCGCGTTGTAATGTTTAAGAAAGTGCCACATTTCTTGGGGTTTGGGGCTGATGTTCGGACATTTTAACATGTTTCACAGCAACGGGAAGCAGAAGCGGATATCTGTCACCATATTCTAACGTTTTACGGACTAAGTTTTGTTTTGGAAACTAAAAGTAATTGTTAAGTGCAGCCCTGTTTTAACCAGCTAAACCCCAAAACCCACCAACACGTTAAAAAGGCATGGTTTGTTTAAAAAAAAAAAAGAAGACAAAGAAGACAAAATTACACCGTTTATCAGAGCCAGAGGCTGTGGAAACGGAAAGAATCTTTAGACTTTCAGCTTTCTGACTAGCCTCAGTTAATTAACCAATTAACTGAATCTACAATGAAGATCTTATAATAATGATAATAATGCATTGGTTTTATACAGCGCTTTTCTAGTCACTCAAAGATGCTTTACATTGCATTATTCATTCCCTCCATACTCCATAGTGGTAAGCTACGTATGTAGCCACAGCTGCCCTGAGGTAGACTGACGGAGGCCAGGCTGCGCCATCGGCCCCTCCAACCACTCACTCTCACCCTGCATCCACCCAGGCTTCCTAGTGTTCCCTCATGGTCTCCCATCCAAGTACTGACCAGGCCCAACCCCGCTTAGCTTCCTAGATCTGACGGGATCAGGCATCCACAAGGCGGTATGGCCAGAGCTTGATATTTCAGCGAAATCATCTCATTCTGCGTGTTTCATTTTAAAATTTGCCAAAAATGTACCATTTGCAGAAACCTAATTCTGTAAAAAGCTAAAAATTCTGCACTCCTTGGTGCAAATTTGAAGCCATTAGGCGCTCAGCTGCGACCAACAGTCGCATGGCAAAAATTCAGCAACTAATCGGTTGAACTGCAGGCTGTGTTCGATAGGAGACAAGTAAGGAAACAAATTAAAAATGTAAATCGTAAAATATCTGTAGTAGGTAGAGTCACCATTTATTTTTCTATTATTGGTAACTCCCTGTGAGTACTAGGAGAAGTTGTACATACTGATTCCAGATTTTTAAATTTTGTTAAATACACAATCAAATCAATTCAACTTCTGTTTATTCTTTTATAGCTTTTTTGGTTTGTCATTCTGCTCAGATGACATTTTTGATTTCTCTCTATGTGTAGCCTTAGCTGTAGAAGTGCAGGACTTTATATTGCAGTGAAAAATGAGCCCACAGTGAGTAAAAAACGCCCAGAAACTGTTCGGGGTTCAGAGGATCAAAGGATTAAACTTGTGAAATTCAGATACAGCAAATACAATATCAATCTGATGTCATAAACCTAATCAAAATTAGTGTTAACCTAATGTTTATTATCTATGACTCAGGGATATATTCTGCTCCCATGATTAGTGTGATGCTGCATTGAACTGGAAAGTCATTACAATAACTATTACTCAACTATACGGCGGTCAATAAAACACGCCCTCACGTTTAAGCCAAGCGTAAACACACATTAGACCTTTCCGTTGTGCGATTATGTCGCGTCTGACATCACTTCGCGGAAACAAAAAAGGCCGTGAGTCGAGCAGAGGTGAATCATGTGCGTTTCGACGATAAGCTGTGCCGTGACTCACAGCACAAGTATTCCAGTCACCCATCCACGCGGCAGGTACACCGGGACGGCGTGCGCAAGCCTACGCAGCCCAGGTTCAGTTATCTGTCTGAGAGCAGGGAGGAGGTCACTTGGAAAGAGTTAAAATAGGTGGAATGATCAGAATGTGAGGGATGCGGCTCCTTCACGGTTACCTCGGGCGGCGAGGAGTCAAAAATAACACGCCGGGTGAGGAAAGACGGAGTGCGTTTGTCTGAGTGGGTGAGTGGATGCATCATCAGCGGGCACCGGTGTGAACCAGGTGAATGAGCGACAAAACAAAATCCTCTCTGTGACAGGAGCTGTAGTCAGCGGGGGCCACACCCTGGACACAATGCGGAGCGGCAAGGTTTGGTTGACACATCACTCACGCTGACAATAAATCAAAGCGTGTCGGGCTTCCTGTTTGCTCAGACTACTGATCCACGCAGCAGGCCTGCCAAACGCTGTGAGATGAAAGCGAATTAAACGATAAATCTCACTGTTAACACACCCCTGCAGCGCTGTGAGGCCTGGAAACACGGAGTGCAGGGAAGGAGGTTGGTGTGTGTTGCAGGGGGGTCTCTTCAGGGCTTTCAGACAGGAAGCAGACCCTCTATCTAAGTCAGTGGTTCTCAACTGGTCCAGCCTCAGGACCCACTATGTCTCTATTAATCAGGGTCATGACCCAAATTTTTGAAGTTTGCTGTACCTGTTAACAAATCAAGGTTTATTTGGGTGGAGTCTCAACACATTTTGATACAACTTGGGAAATTTTTGGGCTCATTTTGGTATATTTGGACGTTTTTGCCAAGTTTTGGGGCATATTTTGGCCCATTTTGACAGATTCTGAGCACATTTTGGTTTACTTTTGGCACGTTTTAGCATAAATTTCTCCAATAAGGTGGAAGAACCAAATCTAGAGGTTAATAAAGGGCAACTACTGGTGTCACCACCACTAAATATCCTGCTATTGAAAGCAAACTGTGTCATAAGAAACACAATTTGTACCACCACTTTTTTTGGGGGGGGGGCATGCTTCTGCGACCCTCTAAAAATGGCTTCGCGACCCACTTTTGGGTGCCGACCCACCAGTTGAGAACCCCTGCTCTAAGTGGTTTCTTTGTACAGCAGCAGCAGCAGCAGCACTTCATCTCCACGCTCCATTTGCCACAATGACACGCATCATTTACGCTCCCCGCGAGGCCAGACGAGGACCACGACTCGACCATTCGAACCCTCCGATCCCCCACAGACACACACACACACACACACACACACATCCCCGACTCTGAACCTAAAACCCCACTCAGCGCTGCACACTCATGTTAATCCTAATCTCCGTGGCAGTGGAGCTCTTCTAAAGAACACCCTGAAACCACAGGACAGGGCCTGAACAAACAGAGCAACCACCTCATCAGGCAGCAATCCGTGAATAAACACACTAAACAGACTAAACCGTGACTTCAACTGGGAGGCCTCAGTGAGCTCTGATTATTAATTAGGCGGCTCGGATCCACTCAGATGGGTTTATTAGATGCTAGACGTTAAGTTTGTTCAACCTAGAAACACAAGTTAATATGAATAATTATTGCAACGTCATCTTCTAAGACTTCCTTACAGTGACTTAATGTAAGGAGTCATTTCTTCTCCTCACATGAAGATCTTAAGACAGCATGTGAGGCTGTTTCTAGTGTCTCTGTTTTAAAATGAGTGTAGCGGGGCAAGGATACAATTCAATCCCACCCCTCCTCTTGGTTTGCTGTTTTCATTCTTATGTAAATGACACGCGGTGAGTTTTCACGGAGAATTCAGGCTGCAAAAGAAGAGTTTTAACTCTCAAGCAAAGCACGCTGGGAAGTCTGCTCCCATTCTAGTTTTAATTCTTTAAAAACTCCATTCAGTGACTTAAAAGTCTCCAGTTTAAATGAACTCATCTCATCGTTTTAAGTCAAAAAACTTGATATTTTAAGTCGAAAATAGCTTGAAATTTGCAAAACATCTGTGATAAAAGGTTAATTAATGTCACTAAATCCTGTTTTGTGCTCTGGAGATGCAAACTGCAACACAGCATTCCCAAAGATATGAGTGAGACGCCCTCAGCGAGCATTTTTAAGTGACAGCTCTAAATGGATTATTTCACTTTGTTTTCAGCCAGTCCGCAACGTTTTCCTCCCTCTGGTTCTCTATTTAGTATTTTGTTTTACAAGTCCCTTTATTACTCGGTCATAATTGTTCCCTGTTTTGCTTATTTTTTCGTTACATACAACAATTTGAGCACCATAGAAATGGCTAAGGCCGCCTGCTGCTGAGGTTTATTTTGACTTTCTTGCACTTGACTCATCTGCTGATTAATTGTTTGATTAAACAAAAACATCAGAATGTGAGAAAAACATGCCCAAAAGTCAAAGAACATGACGTAATATTTCTCATTTTGCTTGATAATTCTCATACTTAAGAGTCCTAGACAAGCTGCAACCTAAGAGTTGGAGTTGAGCCTCTTATTTTACATCATCAAGTTAGCATCAAACACATAAATAAAACCTGCAGCAGCCCAACATGCTCCAAAGCTCACCAGGAAACCTTGGACATACAGTAAAACAATGCAGGAAAGTGTTTCTTGTGGAACTCTGGCTTCCTTCAAATTGGTCCGACTCCCGTTTCGAGCGCTGCCAGTGTGAACCGCAGGGGTTTAATCCAGATCAGACAGCCTGAGTGAAGTCATTGGGGGGAATTATGCTGCACAAGGCCTCTGGCTGCGAGACCCTCCCCAGGAAACAGATGCCATGAAGCAGCTCCACACCTGGCAGCGGCTACTGTGCTATTAGCCTGTTTACAGAGTAATCCCCTCCTGATGTCAGACACTGACGGAGGGTTAATGCCTTCTGTCTTAGTGTCCTCGTCCTAATCCTGCCTCTTTGAAGTTGTGTAACCCAAAAGTGATGTCCGGAGGCTGCCTGCAGGAAATTTCCCCCCCAAAAAACAGTTTGCATCTCATGTCACATCTTTCAGCAGATTTCATGACAGCTTCGGTCTGACTAATCCGTCTGAAATGCATCCCTTGGAAACCACAGGAGTGGCTGTGACAACATGTGACATGGAAAAAACATGCAGGTAAATGTTTGTCCTCGATCTCCCCCTCCTCTCGCTCTACAGTAAAAGCCTCACATGTGCTCATTTACAACGCCTTGCCGCCCCACTGTGCAAACAGCCCATTAATTCCAGCTCTGTGATTGTTTCATAGCATGCTCGGCCTGCAGGATCCAGCCCCCTCCTCTCCAGCCTCCATATCAGTGACACCTCTTTCAAATCACTTTCACACACACAGGATGACACTTCAGGGGAGCTGCATGCACCGGAAAATATCCTCCACATGCTGCAAGTGGCTCCACAGAAAATGCAAAAGCTTCAATAAATGGATTTGTGCTCTTTCTGATCCTTTCACTTGCACTTTCACCAGAAAAGAAAACCTCCCACAGAGTCTATCCAGCTGCTGATCTGCTGACAATAAGGAATTAAAAGATCAGCTGCGGGTTTGTTTTTGTTTCCAGGCAGCCCGGTGTGAGTGATCTACCTGCAGGTTGGGATTGTGATCCGGTAGCTCTCACCTCACCTGAGTGGCTGCCAAGCAAAACAAAATGTGGAAAATCCTACAAGTTGCGCGACTGCCAAGCAAAACGCAATTTGCAATAGAGATGCGAGTGTGTCAAGTGTTTGTCTGGTTTTTGCAACGAGTGAGGAGAAGCTGGGGGGTAAATGAATAAATAAAAACACGCGTAAAATGATATTAAACTGAAGAAATGAGTGTATAATAAATGTCTGTAAAGGATCCAGTGAGGTTGTGTCTGCATGCATGCATGTAAGTAAAACTAGAGCAGTTTCTGAAGCCAACATGGTCCATAAAGTGACCTAATTAAGCAGCTCCTCTCATTATGTGACCACTAGTGTATTTTACAGATAGAGTGCATTAATAAATCAGTAATTATATGCGAGTATTGCTTTTTACAGGCCTCCGGGTGTGATCTGGAGACATACCGTTTAGGTGAGATCCGGACCCCGCGTCCTTCCAGCTGACACCACATTGATTATAGAGTCCTGTCGCCAGTTGCTCAACTGGTTCAAAAACATAAACCCAAAACACGCTCTCGCACGTCAACAGCAGAACTAGTCACACACATTTCTTCCTTCTTTTAATAGTCCGTGACATCGCATGTGCACCCCAGAAAAAAAAAAAACAACAAAAATCCGACGAGGAAAAAAAAAAAAGGAAAGTAACCAGAAAACTTGTCTCTCCTGTCCGGGAGCGCTTCCACAGTGAGGAGGGAGGGTGGCTGTTAAAATGCTGGGTGTAATTAAAACTAGCAAAAAAAAAAGAATGAAGCCAAAATGGAGATATTCCACGAGTTGTTACTCCTCCAAGGCGGTTCAAATGTGTGAACGAAGAAGCGGAGCGGTGGAGAAAGTTGTGCCAAATGTTTTAAGATCCGAACTCCGCCTGAAACGCGTAAAGTCCGACGGGCATTTAAGCTTGCGCGAGCTGGATGGGCAGCTTCCGTGTGTGGATTTCAAAATAAAACACCCCGCTGTTGAATCTGCGCTGCGGTTGCTCGGTGAAGTCGCAGCGGCGCTTTTATTTTTTCAGCCAACCGCAGCCACTTCCAGCGCGAGCCGCCGTTAGCTGCCGCTAGCTCGACGCAGCTAACGACTCCGGTTTCTGTTGGGAAGCGCAGAGAAGAGTTTTCTTCCTCAGGAGGTCAGTATATTGAGAAGAGACCCACAACATTAAACGAGTAACATCTGTGAGAGCAGATGTATGAACCGCCTCCTAAACATTTAATATAAAACAGTTTTTTTTTAAAGATATAGCAAGCGGCATTAGCCAAAAAAGTGGCACTGTGTTGCTAACTTCTCGATACATGTACATTAAAGTGCGTGACTGAAATGTTTTTTTTACCGTTACCTCCCCCTTTTTTTCACTCCTGCCATACACTTCTCAAGAAATCCGCCTGATGAATTACCAGCAGCGGTGTTGGCTCGGCTCCACGTGTTGTGAGTTCATTATGTGGTGGTAACAGACAGTGCAAATTATTACAAACAAGCTGCAGCGAGGCTGGGATTGTTCAGGATCCTCCGGTCTGCAAAGTGCAAAAGGCTGCAACGTGATACCTGTTTGGCACCGTCCAACCTGAGGATGTAACCTTAGTTTTAATGCCAGATCCGAGTCTGCTTGCAGATTGCTTCCTGCCTGCTTGTGCCAGATTTTTTGGTAGATGCGAACATGACTTTCTTGGTGCCTGAAGGAGGTCAAAAAATACACATGTGGTAAACCAAACCCAGGGATAAAGCGTAGATGCCATAAAGTGCTCAGAAAGATACTGTATACCTTGGCAGACTGCTTAAAAACTATTTAAACTGTACTGAATTTAGGAAAAAGTTACCAAAATTCTTAATTTGGTGCTGGAAAGCAGTTGAGTGCATTTGCTCAAGCACTGTATCTTTCTGATTACTTTTCTGGCATCCACAGAGTTGTTTAGGAAATCAAAAAATACTTGTGGCAAACAAAATCCAGAGAGAAAAAGACCTGCAATACTGTATATTGTAACAGACCGCTTGAAAAACTATTTCAACCTAACTATAATAAATAAAAAAATCCCCAGAAATACTGATTTTTAGGGCCCCTGTTGCAGGAAAGTAATTAAGACTATTTACTCAGGTACTACACTTAATAACATTTTGAGTTATTTGCACTTTACTTGAGTATTTTCTTTTTCTGAGGCATCTTGGCATTGACAGTAGTTAAAGAGTTAAATAAATACACTTGTGTCAAACCAAATCCACGGATAAAAGTAGGCCAGAATCACTCGGAAAGATACTGTATACTTGACAGACAGGTGTTTAAACTTCACTATATTTAGCGAAAGAAATTTCCAAAATTACTGTTTTGAGGCCGAAATTCTAAGTCTTCATCTTGTATTTTCATTTTCTGATGACTTTTTGGCATCTATAGAGTTGTTTAGGAATTTAAAAAATACTCATGTGCAAAGAAAATTCAGAGTTAAAACATAAAATGGCCTAAAATACTTAGAAATATACTGTATACTCTGACAGACTGCTTGAAAAACTATTTAAACTTCACTACGTTAATGAAAAAAAAACCAAAATTATTGATTTGTGCGCCCTGGGTGCTCTAAAGTAACTGAGACCATTTGCTGAAGTGCTGTACTTAAACACAATTTTGAGGCACACTATTTTCTTTTAGGTTTTTTTAAACACATGGCAAACAAAAACAAATACTATTGGACCTAAGATACTACATACTCTGATGGACTGTTTGCAGAACTATTTAAACTCTTTAATTTTATTGACTAAATTCAACATATTCATGTTCACAGGGGTAGACTTGCTGATTTGGGGGCTGGAAAGTAACTAAGTACGTTCACTAAGTATTGTGCTCAAGTATAATTCTGAGTTTTCATGGGTATTTCCATTTCCTGCTACTCTACACTTCTACTCCAATAGAATTCCCAGGCAAATATTTTGCTTGTAGATACTAGTTAGTCTGTAAAATATAATCAAGTAAATTACATAAGGAATATTATACATCAAGATTGAACTTTATTGATCCCTGAGGGGGAAATTTACAAGTCATCCGACAGACAAACTATATAGTGCCAATAAAAAGTTGGAAGTTTTCCCCTGTAATTGCTTTTCAGCATTGAGTCATGTCAACATATTTGTTTTTTTTTGAGAAAATTATACAGAAATGATTTGATTTTTCATGTCAAAGTGAAAACAGATTGGTATACAGTAATGTCAATAAATCACAAATATAAAATGACTTATTGCCTAAGTATTCACTACATCCAAGAAGGTTCTTAGGTACACATTTGGCTGCAGTTGCAGCTTTAAACCCATGTGGATGGTCTTAATCAGAGTTTCACATCTGGTTGCTGCAGTTTTACCCCATTTTTCTTTTTAAAACCGCACCAACTGTCAGGTTAAACATAGATTGTGTATAGCCACAAATTCTCAGTTGGATAAAGGTCTGGTTTCTTATCACTCAAGAACATTCACCTTGTTGTCTTCAGACCTTTTCTGTTTAGCTTTGGCTGTACGCTTCAGGTCATTGTCTTGCTGGAAAATAAACCTAAGTGGCAGTTCTCTTGCATTCTGCATCAGGTTGATCTCCAGGATTTTGCTGCATTCATTTTACTCTTTACCTTTACAAGTGTTCAAGAACCTGCTGCTGAGAAACACTGCCGCATCATGATGCTGCCCCCACCGTGCTTCACAGTGGAGGATGGTGTGTGTGTGATGTTGTGCAGTGCTTGGTGTCTGTCAAACACCGCGTCTTGTCTAATGGCCTAAAACTCAATTTTGTTCTTATCAGACCAAAGAATCTTCTTCCAGCTGACTTCACAGTGTCCCGCATACCTTCTTATGCACTCAAGTCAGATTGTTTAATCAGTGGCTTTCTCTTTTCCACTCTACTGTAAAGCTTTGACAGGTGAGGAACAGGTTGCTGTATGTTCCCTCTCTCCCATCTCAGCCCCTGAAGCTTCTAACTTCATAGTTGTCTTGGGGGCCTCCCTCACTAGACACTTTTATGCACAGTTATTTGTTGAGGACGGCCTGCTCTAGACAGAATCACCCATATGATATATTACTTTTATTTCTTACAGATAGATTTATTTTCCTCCAAGGGATGCTCAACGATTTAGACATTTTCTTGTATCCATCCCCCGTCTTGTAGTTTTCAATAACCTTTTTCACAGAGTTGCTTGGATTCTACTTTTATCTTCATAATGTCGTCGTATCCAGGAGTACTGACTAGACACTGGCTCCACCTTCCAGATTCAGGTGACTTTATACTGCAATTACATGAAACACATTCACTGCACTCAGATCATCTCAGTTGACATTATTGACTTCATAGAAATCAGTTTTCACTTTAATGCAAAAGAGTCATTTTTTTTCTTTTTTTTTGTAAATTCTTGTCCAAAAATCTGTGATAAATTGATCATGATTCAGTGTTAAAAACAATAAAAGGGGAAAACTTTTAATAGGTATTGTCACAATGAGTTGAATCACCTTTAACAGCTTTATTCTATGTATTTTTTTAGATGTATTTTGATGCCAATACTTCACATTGTGTCCTGGAAGAGCTCAGTGGAGGAGGCCTATGAGCACAAGAAGCTGAGGTATATGGAGCTTGCTGCCGATGCAAAACAGTGAGGCTGGAAGGTGAGAATCTGACCAGGTAAAGGCTGCAGAGGATTCGTAGCCACCTCGACATCCAGGCTTCTTGAGTAAGCGGGAAAGCCCATCGGCAGGCGATCAAGGACCTCTCCAGAGCTGCTGAAAAGGGAAGTCAGTGGCTGTGGAGGAAAAGGAAGGACTCCACCTGGGCCTTCAAGTGAGCAGATGGCATCTAGGGGGTGAATCTGGGACGCTGGGATTCACTGCAGAACCCTCTGGAGGTGTTGTGGGCCTGTTAGCAAAACACCTAGGAAAGGGGGCACCCACGTGATAACCCAAACGATGCCCTCACTCGCTTTACCACCCCACAGAGTCTTAGTAGGTGTCTCATGTGTGCAAGAATTGATATCAACATCTAGTCCTACACAACAGATCTTTTGTACTTTTACTGAAGCGCAAGATGTAATTCCCTTTACTTTAGTCCCACACCTGTTGTCGTGCTCGGTTTGAGACTTTTTTTGTAAATTCAAAGAGGAGTACTTTCTTGGCCAGGGTCTCCCTTGAAAAAGAGATTTTAATCTCAAAGGACATCCTGCTTAAATAAAGGTTCAATAAAAAGGAAATCTCAAATAAATCCCAGACCTGACCCCCGTCGCTCCAGCTAGCCTTGTGTTCCATAAACACGACATTCTGCGATGACGTCATGTTTTAAACTACCGGCGTGATCATTCCAATCACGACCGTTAACTGCCAATTTCCTTTCATTTTATGAGAACACTTAAACCGTTAGAAAACAAGTTTTATATGGACATTTAAGGGATTTACCTCCCATGTGTGCCCTCGTTCTCATCCCAGATGTCAACAATGGTGCTTTTATTATTTCCCATTAAATGCTGTGCAGAAAATTCAGATATTTATTGACACTGCAGGCGAATAAACAGGTGTCTAGTTGTTGACGTGGAGCCAAATCCTGTGAGCTTTTAAAATATCTCCTGATATTGCAACACGGGGCGTTTCGTAACACATTTTTGCCATAGTTGTGCTCTGGCATTTGTTTATCTGTTGTTATGCGCGTTTTGATGCAGATTAACCGTGGTATTAACTCCCCCTCACGCCCGCAGACATCCATCATCGATGTTTAACGCTGCGGTGTTTTCTGTTAACATGTTTGCCGGGTGAGTGCAGGCAGTTGTGCTTTAAAGTCGAAAGCTGGTGACTGGCTGCTCTGTCCACCCGCAGGTCTTTGGGGGAAAGTCGGCGAAGGCCCCGGAGGAGACACAATGGAGGTCTATGGAGGACACAGACAGTTCAACGGGTCCTCGGTGCAGATAAGTCACCCCCATACACACCAGACGAGGGTTCACTGCTATTGACCCGCGAGAACAGCGCGTCCACTGAGCCTCCCCACCTTGAATGGCCTTGTTGAAAAGAAGGGCCATAAATTGGCGGATGAGCAGAACGGGGGAGACTCTGCCTCCTCCCCTCCTCCTCCTCCCGCCTCCCCCCCCTCGTCTCTCTCTCTCGCTCTCTCACATGCTATCTCTTTCTTTCCTTTACCAAGTAGTGGTTTCCATCTCACCAAACCCCTTTCCCCCTGAATGTTTAAAAAGATGAAAGGATAAGGAAAAGAATGGAGACAAAAGGGTGCGGGGTTGTGTTACAACCCTGCCCCTGAGAGACTGCTCATGAAAGAGTTTGGGGATGGGAGAGATAGGGACCGGAGAGGAGACACAGAAAGAGAAGGGGGGAATCATGAAAAGAGGTTTTTCAAGCCACTAAAACGGGTCACTTCTGTATAGAGAGGCAGACTAAAGTGCAGTCTTCACTCAGGGACGGAGACATTTAACACTGTCAATACCCTCGGATGGAAGGGAGCGTTGATGTACTTGCACTCATTGACTGATTGCGCAAACACACACACACACACACACTCATGATCACACACACTCAGCCTTTCTCAACTCTCTCTGTTTGTCTTATGCACATCCACCATAGAATAGCGGAGAGTCTTCTGCCAGATCCTCTTTACCAACAGTTGCCCAACAAACACTCTGTGGTGTTTCCCCTCGCGGCATTCCTCCCTCTCGGCATTTACTGTCAGTCACTCGAAATCCTCGCAACCCTCCCACCATTCTCTCTACCGCCGTCTTTGTCTGAACTTGCCCTGCGTGCACTTAGATATTTCCGCCTCGGGGTGCATCGGTGAGAGTTGGAGTGAGAGGGAGAAAGACAGCAGGAGAAAGTTGTCGGCGAAGTGTGGACAGGAGCGACGGTCAAACAGACGTGTTGATTGAGAGGGCAGCGACGCGTTCTCTCGGGCTCTTTCCCTCCTAACGTGCAAAAAGTGACGTTTCACCATCGAGGACATGCAGAAGTTAATTTAAGACCTTCATTCACAAAACAAGTTCTACTTCATACTGTCACATTAGCTTGTCATGTTAAACACTGTTACAAACATGTTTTAACTGTATTTACTTGAGCGATTTGCTGGAATTTTTAACAGATTTTTCCTCTTTTATTAAATTACAGATAATAAAATCATAGAAAAAAGAATAAATTTACATGTTGACCCTAAAAAACAGGCCATAATTGTATAAAACTGAAATACTTAATTAGTAATTTGTTCTTTTACAACATTTAACCATAAAACTACGCTATTCTTCTACAACAAATCAGCAAAAAATATAAAAAATTATGCATAATAGTAAATAATTCTCTGAACACTTATTGTGGAGGTGTTCCCAATTTGTTAAATACAGATATTATGTAGCAAAATAAAAAAAAAAACGTATTTCATGTTAACCGCAAAAAATAGGCCAAAATTGTAAATAATGTCCACATCACTAATTAATTATAGAATTCACTGCATTTATATCAGCTAGAAATATCATTACCTTACAGCTATTTGTCATTACTTTCACTCTTTTTATGGTTTTTGAGTGTTACTATGTGCTATGCTACTATCCACCACGTGTTTTTTCTGGCACCCTTGCTGCCGGAGTTTTATTTTGAAGGAATTTTCTTCACAGTGAAACATCTCCTAAATCCCTAAATCATCAAAAGCCCCTTAAAGTCGTCAGCGGTTTTCAGCTTCTCCTTTAGGGATTTGTGTTGTCAACAAACAGCATTTTCACGACCCAAACAGATTTTTCAGAGTGCTGTTTAAGTGCTGAACAGATCGTATTTGTCGTACGCTGCTGCCTTGCGCACGAAGAACTCGCCGTTGCTGTGATTTCACGCCATGAGCGATCCAGTTTTTGGACATCTTCAAATAATTTCTCAGTTGATGATGAGCTTTTTTAGGTTTCCAGATGTCACTTTCACTACCTTCGGCCTCTCTGATGAAGCCTTTCCCACACGCGGCGCCATCAGCCATCAGCTTATTGCGTTTGCACTGGACATCCTCCTTCATTTTGGATCTGAGCGTAATTGGAAGGTTGCTATTATGGCAATTATTGCAAATAGCCGAGCTGAGCTGTCAGGGAGAGGCTAACTCTCCGTCTGTCCACAGCAGAGCCACCAAGTCGGACCTCAATTACAGATCCTCGACCTCCCCAACGTCCCTGGTGTCAGTCCATCATCTCCTCCTCCGTCTTCACTCGCTTTGAATCTCCCCGTCTTCCTGTTTTTACTGTCTCCACCTGATTTGTTGTCATTTTCAATCCTTTTCATTGTCCCTTCCATCATTCGCCTCACCCACTGAGCTCCACTTCCTCCTCCTTCTCCTCCTCCTCACCCCTGAAAAACCTCTCTCTAGTGGGAGTTGTACTGCCATTGCCAAAATTACCACACACACATACACACTGAGGTAAAGCTGCATATGTTTCCAATTTCAGGCGTAATGCTCCTTTCTCCGCAATCTGACCCAATTAGCCAGAGCCTCCTGGAAATGCCCCAGTCGCCAACCATGGTGGCAAAGAGGTAAAGGGTCAAAGGTGAGGTCATTCATGGGGGGTCAGACTCTCTGATGAATGCGTCACCTCCTGTCTGTCTGGCTCTCAGTCTGTCTCCAGCATCCCTGGCTGCTACGCTTTAGCTGCTGTCCAACTTGCCCACAAACATATTTGGCACAGGTGTAGGATTGTACAGAAAAAGCAACCCAAGCCTGAAATTAAATTTCACAGCTTTACTAAAGGTCAGAGAGGATGAGTGGCGGGGTCTGGAGCCAGACCACACGTAAACACACAAGCAGCACAGGAAAGTATGCACACACGCACACACACACATGCCCAAACCGACACACTGCAGCTCTGACAAACAAACAACACATGCGCCTACAAGCCTTTCCTGCATGAAACTGAAATTAGCGTATGGAATGTTCACCTTCGGGAAAACGGTTTGGGAGGGAGAGGGAATATGAGCATCAGAGCTGCAAAGCCCTCATTAGGGGGAACGCAGGACTTAGTTTGGTAATTCTGCTTAATGCTTAATTAGAACCAGGTTTGAACGGGTGCAGACTGGCGCTGCGCTGCATTACCTGGCAGTCTGCCTCAGCTCCCAGTGTGTCTGTTTGGATTGCGTGTTATGTGCGATGTTCCTGCAGAAGCTGGGTCATTGTCAGTTTATGGAACGGCTCGAGACGCCGCATGCTCGGCTCGTCTTGTTTACATCGTCTGTGCCGCCGTCCCCTCTCCTCTTACAGCACCTCTCTCTCCCCGGATCACCTCTCAATCACTCCTCCTCGCCTCCTTATCTGTCCCTCCTCAGTGTCTCCTTACAGGGCTCCATCCACCCACAGCGGCTACACTTTCATTCACTTGCCGCAGATTCGTTGCAGTCTGGATCCCCCCCCTTCTCCCCCACCACATTAGACATGCAGCCTAAATAGTGAATGATCTATTTACAGTTACGTCTTCCATGTCGCCCACACGGTCCACACCTTCCTCTGTTTCTCTGCATTTTTGCACTCGTCCACCCCTCTTTCCCCTCACCGCTCCTCCATGTCCACCTCGCCTCCTCGTCCAAAAGAGCCATGTTTTGTCCCTTTTCTTGCCAGGGGAAAAATGTTACACATTGTAAACTTTACTCACTGTACAACACCCGCAGGATTGGATTTCAGAGGCAGACTTTGTGTTTGAACTGCTCTGGCAATTAGTAGAGGATAGACTTACAGCGCACCTACTGCACAATGGAGGCACCGGCCCAGTTGTACAAGCCCCTGTTCCCATTCTGCCCCTCTCCATCTGTCACTCCTGTGGGACTGAGTGTGAGGCGGTGTGTGTGCATGGAAGTGCATGTCTGAATTGTTGTTTGCATGCAGACATAAATTTGTGTGGAAATTCGTCAGTATTTGTGCTGCATAGCAAGTCAAAGTCAGTAAATGGCGACACTTTACGTCATAGTATTTCATATTTATAACAGAGAAACCATAAAGCAGAGACCCGCCACTTAAAGCAACCTGAATAGAAATCGATGGGTGAATTCCGTTAAAGATGGCTGTTGTATGACTCATGCCCCGCCCTATCATCAATCAACCAATCATTTGCTTTATAACAGCCGAACCAGGCAACATGCTGCCAATCATGTCGTTGCACTCATAGAACTTTTAATCACATTCGACTGGTGATTCCTGGTGACCATTAAAATTGCAGTTATGACTGTTGCTAACCTAAAATAGCTGTCCCTGAGGCATTCCCAAGATGGCTGCCAAGTGCTAAAACTTTCCAACAAGGACTTAATATATAAGCAAGTAGCAATGCAGTAAACGCTTAAAATGGTTTGCAGCACACTATAATGTAACTATAGGCAGATATTAGTATGTATTAGAAGGGTAATAATGTTTAAGTTGTAGTTGCAGTTTTAATAATCTTAAATACCTCCTCTCAGCGGAAGATAAAAAGTGCTGCATGATTGTTGTACATGAAAAAACATATTAAAATGTCCTTATATCTGCTTGTAAGTGCATCAAACCATTTATTAGGAATTTACATTGTGCTAAAATCCTGAACGGGGCATTTAAAGTAAAGTGTTACCCTGAAAAGGACTATAATTCCTGTCATTATGAATGTGTTACTGTCTTAAATGTAAGGTAAATGTATTGACTGTATCCTGTTTAACTAAAATGAGATGAACTCCAGATCAGAACTGCAGAATTGTCATCGTTTCACATGTGATTCCACATAAGGGAAGCTGATACCGTTGTTCACCACTCTGTTCAGAAAAGCTAGATCTTTTCTAGCTGATCCCATCCAACCTCAGTTTCATGCACCTGCTGTGGCAAACGAGGAAATGCTGTGCAGGTTTCATACCACACCAAGGAATGTTTGCTTATTAATGTCTGCAAAGTCACGTTGTTATACAACATCGCATTTGACAGTTGAGACTCTGCGCTCATAAATCAATCCTTGCCCCTCTCATGAAGCCCCGTCAGAGGCCCGCGGTCTTCGTGCTGCAGACCAGCGTGTCCGGTGTGACAAACCTGAAACTCCTCAGCTTCTTCTATCAGTTTATTTCTAATTCTGATAAAATGTCACGGTTCACGGAAAACGCCAGACCCTTGAATGTGCAGTATGTAGCAGCTCCACCCTCGGGCCTCCGAGCTCTTTGAGGCCTCGCTGACTGACACTGATATCTGTCAAAGTATCCCTCGCAGGGAAGCTGCTGTGCACATTTCTGCGCTCAGTGCAGAGTCATAGTGCCCTCCTGTGGAAGGGAGGGTAAGCATTGACCCCCCACCCACTGACCCCCCTCCGGGCTGGGACTCCCAAACTCCCTCCACGGCCGGTTTCTCAAATCATCCAAAAACTATTTCCCTTATCTCTCTTCTCATCTCGCTTGCAGCCACAATCACAGTTTCCCCCCTTATCTCGTTTGTTCCTGAAAAATGTAAATAACAAAACCTGTGATGGAAACAAGTGAGGTAACGAGGCACAGAGACGGGAGGGGAGGGGAGGAGGGTGAGATGCAGAGGGGTGAGGTGGTGTTGGTGGTGGTTGGGGGGAGAGGAGGAGGATGTGGGGGGGGGGGAGGCTCAGAACACCAAGCTGTTGTATTAATCTGCAAATTTTCTCAGATGACGCAAGGACTGTGACTTTGCCTCCCGTCGCCTCTCCCTCTCCATCTCCACATCCCTCCTCCGTCCGGGTCTCCTCCCGATGCCTCGCTCTTGTCGGATGGGAGACAGCGACACGCAGCAGGTAAGCCCAGCCGCCTCCTCGCCTCCATTCATTCGTGCAGCCGCTTCGCAGCCTTTGACATTGATTTGATTTGTTTGGTTGGACTCGGTCACTCCTGATTGCTGGCTGATTCTCCAGAGAGAAGGGATGCATCAGACGTTATTTGTTCCACATTTGTCTGAGGTGATTTTGATTGAGCGTTGACCTGACTGCAGAGGTGATTTCCACTTTTTGAGCATGTGGGATCTATAATCACTGTTGTTTTAGCACGCTGACCTGCCGTCAGAGGATCAAACATGTTTTAAGCTGTAAAAAATAAAGAAAAAAGGCGTGCGTTGGCCGAGTGAGGAGATGGATTTACTGTACGGAGGGGAAGGAGCTGTGTGAAATTCAGTCCTGCTGGAGCGAGGATGTGATGGAGAAATTGCGGCGACAGATCAAAAAGGAGAAAACGGGGGAAAGAGGGAGAGCGAGAGGAGGAAGAGGGAGTTTATAAATAGCAGAGCTTTACAAGGGTGAAGAGAGCAGATGTGATAGACAGTCTGTGCTTAAGGAGTTCAAACAACAGATTAATACACTCAGATTATCGTCCCAGAGAAAGGAGGGGACGGATGATGTGTGTGTTTGACATGTGTTCGCACACACATGCAGGCTAAATCATGCACACACACACACACAAGAGTTTTCTGTCGCTCACACTCCATGTTCACCATCAAATCAAGACAGCACACACACATTCATGGGGTTTCTGAAGGGCAGCATCTTCTCCAGGTCTGTCCAGACGTTCAAATAGTGCTGCAAAGTTTTACTGAGTAGTTAATCAACAAAAAAAATAATGAAAAAAATACTAAAATGTCAAAAATGTTGATGTTTTATGTCATTGTCGATTAAATATCTGTCCGTATGGGCTCCTAGTTGCACTAAACAGACACTATGAAGGCGTTACAGTACATTACCCTGAAGGTTTCTGGCAGCATCTTCCTCTCTGCTTCTTGTCATTAATCGACAGTACTGCTGTTTTTATCGTTCTAGATTAAATATCTTTTGCTTTAAGACAGTTGGTCTCATAGGATATGCACTATGAGGGGCTACAATACTGTTGAGAAAGAAAACTATTGAGATCTTAGTTTCTTCCAACAGTGTTGATCGCTTTATGTCATTTTATATTAGGTATCTTTGGGTTCTTGGCTACTAGGTGCACAAAACAAGCACTGTGAAAACTCTACAGTATGATGTTTAGAGCTCAGTCCTTCTCACACTGAAGGTTTCTGGCTGCATCTTCCCTTCTGTTTCTTGTCATTAATCAACAGTACTGCTGTTTATATCATTCTAGATTAAATATGTTTTGGTTTTAGACAGTTGGGTTCACAAAACAAGCACTATGAGGAGCCACAATACTGTTGAGAAAGAAAACTATTGAGGTCTTAGTTTCTTCCAACAGAGTTGATAATTTTATGTAATTTTAGATTAAGTATCTTTGGGTTCTGGACTACTAGGTGCATAAAACAAGCACTATGAAACTCTACAGTATGATGTTTAGAGCTCAGTCCTTCTCACACTAAAGGTTTCTGGCTGTATCTTCCCTTCTGTTTCATGTCAGCCATTGATTTATTGCTAAATGTTAAGTCGGTTATTTGAACTGCATCGCCAATTTTGGTTATTTATTACTGGTTTCGCTCTTATCCAGCAAAAACAACAACCGTGTTGATGTTTTATATCATTTTGGATTGAATATCTGGGATTTGGACTGTTGGTTTCACCAAACAAGCACTATGAAAACTCTGCACTGTAGAATTGAGAGTTTAATCTCACCCACAGTTCCTTTTACTGAAAGTTTCTGGCTGCATCCTTCCCTCTGTTTCTTATCAGACAGTATTTTAATGCTAAATTTATTGAGCTGCATGACAGATTTAGATGATTTACTACTGGTTTCAGTCATCAGTCAAGCAAAAATTTCAAAAAATGTGACGTTATCTGTTAAGTTTTGGAGTTGTGGTTGGTCAGAACTGAACATCTGAACATTGAGCTCTGTGCAGTTATGATCCGCATTTTGTGGACCATCAGTCTCGAATACGAACAATCGCACAGAAGTTCTTTCTCTGAAGGTGTCCGTCTTCCTCTCTGTTCTTTCCTCTCTGTGATTCAGTGCAAAAATTGTTTTGTCAGTGAGCTGATGAGCATAAAAATGTGTGGTTTATTCATTGTTTCATTGTTTGTCAACGTTTACTGGTTTAATCTTCTAAAACAGTGGTTCTTTTATTTTAAAGGACGTGTTTCTTATGACACAGTTTGCTTTCAATAGCAGGATATTTAGTGGTGGTGACACCAGTAGTTGCCCACTATTAACCTCTAGATTTGGCTCTTCCAGCTTATTGGAGAAATTAATGCTAAAATGAGCCAAAAATGAAGCAAAATGTGCTCAGAATCTGTCAAAATGGGCCAAAATATGCTCAAAAACGTGGCAAAAGTGTCCAAATATACCAAAATGAGCAAAAAAATAAGCCAAAATTCTAGGTTGTATCAAAATGCGTTGAGACTACACCCAAATAAACCTTAATTAGTTAACAGGAACAGCAACTTAAACAATTTGGGTCGCGACTGATATTAATAGAGACATAGTGGGTCCTGAGGCTGGACCAGTTGAGAACCACTGGTCTAAAAAGTCACTATTCTACCACTTGATTAAATAATAAACCCTTAGCTGTGGCTATTTATCTGTTTAATCTTGCACTGAGAAAGTGAGAACAGATCTCACACCTTTCTGAAATGTAATCTGCTGCATGGCCATGATGTGCATGGAAGATAATCAGTACAGTTGTAATAGTAATCCTAAAACAAACAGGAAGCCACTTGTGAGATCTTTCTGCAACAAAAGCTTTTGGATTGACAGCATTTATCAAACCTGAATTTACTGTATCGAATCTGAAGATCAAATCTGACTGCCGATCCCCTCACAGCTGTTTTCATGCACAAATAACTTTACAGCATAGTAATCCTACACGCCCAGCATTGTAGCGACACTAAACGAGAGTCATATAATCTGTTTTTATTTGATAGTCAGGCAGCAAATATCCCATGAGGCGGCGAAGCAAGCCAAGTGAGGACGCGTTCTGACCCATGTGTGGTCACGTCCAGCTGCCGAGTGCAGCCCTGATTTGATCGACTCTGACAGAGTTAACCGTTAACCCTCCTGCTGCAGCCGTCGAGGAAAGCCACACGCCAGACACGTGTTTGAAGGCAGTTGTGCAAACGTGGGAGGAATTAGATGCTGCTCTGCTTTGAAGCGCGTGAACACTCGGAAGTGTGCTAAAGAGAGTTTCTAGAAAATGCGAGTCCGCGAAGAGACGCTCATCAGGAATGTGAAAGGATGTTGTTGTGTAGTTCCTCTGTTTGCTGTCGCTGTTGTTTCTGTGAGCACAAACAAACAAGCAGGCGTGTTTTCTGGAGCACAAGGGTTCGACAGCAGGGGTCAAATCTGATTTCAGCTCTCAATCCGATTATCAAATCTGAAGCCCTGCAAAATCATTTTAGCTTTCGATGAATTTAACTGTTTAAAAAGTAAGTAAATGATTAACAAGAGCAGCTTAAGGCTTTGAAGAATAGATGATATATTTATAAGGTGAATGACTACATGACTACAAACTTAGAGCTGAATAAATCGACTTCTTTAGAAAGTTTCTAAATAGCTGACTAATTCAGACTAATATGGAAATAGCTGATCAATCAACTCACTGAGAAACAGAAAACTAGTAAGAGGCTGTTTTGATGGTCTTTTTATTAAACAAATGCTGGATTTTTAAGGATCCAGCATTTGAAATATGAGAATTTGACTGTTTTTCTTCTACTTTATGTGACAATAAACTAAATATCTTTATCATGTTGGACTTTTGGGTCGATAAGACATCAAATATGTCACTTTGGTTGGTAGCTTTTTTGTTATTTTTGAGTTTGTAGCACATTAAACGTACAAAAATGTACAATTAAACTACATGTGCTGCCACTCTCAGCTGAAAAAAGTGACAAAATTGTGAATTCTGTGCTCTGTCACTGCACATTAATGCTATTAATTACGTGAATTTCTTGATAGTGCATACTAATACTAACTGAAATTTGGATATTTATTCGCCCCTAGCCAGTTATGCGATAGCGGCGTATCATGTTGTGCGCTGTAGTGCAGCTCCTCTCCCCCTCTGCTGGGTGGTGGAGGGGCGGGTGGGGATTATATCTCGATCCCTTTGCAAAGCTCACACCAAACAATCAACCATTGGAAATAATCCTCTGAGACACGCAGACACCCGTAGTCACAAACACACACACACATGCAGATGGTTCCTAGACAATATATTACAGCGTGTGCATTTATTCTGAGATATTAAAGAAAGTTGATTGATGCAGGGAGCAGTTTGATGTCGTGTTTGTAAAGATGAGCAACTCTAACGCTGATAAATAGCAGTACAGTGAATAATGTTTGAGGTTCCACTTCAATGGGCGTAGTCACCAACAGTTTGTTAGTGTAATTAATTGGTTTGTCGGCCATCCTGAAATTAGGGCGGCAACGAACGATTGTTTTTATTGTTGATTAATATGTTGATTATTGTCTCGATTGATCAGTTAGTTGTTTGGTCTTTAGGATGTCAGAAAAATGTCCATCAGTGTTTCCCAAAACCCAAGAATCAGTGGTCAAATGTCTTGTTTTGTCCACAACCCAGATGTATTCAGTTTACTGCCATAAAGGAGGAAAGAAACCAGAAAATGTTAACGTACAAGAAGTTGGAATCTGAGAAATTACTAAAAGCAAGTAACCGATTACTAATGTCTGTGTCTATTATTGTTTAAAAAGGCAGGGGGGCTAGTGGCCTGTGGAGCGAACTTGTAACCAGTGGGTCGCCGGTTCGAGTCCCCAGAGTGGCAAGAAGCTGAGGTGGGAAAGTGAGAGCCACAGCTTGTCCCAGTCACCACCACTGTGGGCCCTTAAGCAAGGCCCTTAACCCCTGACTGGTCCCTGGACGCTGCAGTATGTATAGTTAAGGTTAACTATGGATAGGATGGGTCAAATGCAGACAAGGAATTTCCCCAAGGGGATCAATAACAGTTAGATTATTATTATTAACTAACGTCTAAAATCCAAAAATGTTCAGTTTACAATGAAACATGACAGAGACACTCAATAAGTAACCTCATGACAGGCTGGAATTTGAGAATTTTAGCTTGAAAAATGACCAAAGCAGTTGGCTAATTGTAGAAACCTTTGCTAAAAAGTATATTTACATTTTAGAAATGTTAATGATTAATCCCTGCCTCCAATGTACCAGCCAGGTTCTTATGTTAACTGATGTTCAGCACGTGATAAAACTTACTGTAAGTGAAGATCAGCGGCAGGCAGACACTCTGGGAGGGGAGGAGGGGGGGTTGCAGCTGTATGTATCATGGTGTACATCTGTTTGATCTCTTGAACCGGCATCTGTGATTGGCCGGAGACCTGCCTGGATCATTAAAGTGGAGGGCTATAAGCTGATGCGGGGATAGAGCTTGATGACATCCGGACTGAAGCCAGCAGTGAGGTGGTGTTTTCGTGTCCCGCTCTGATGGTTTCTGCACCTTTTTATCTGCAGCAGCTTGGGCTCGTTTACAGTAATCGAAGCTGCTCTTCTGGGAGATTAAGTCATTCTGTCGCTGCGGCCCGTCCTCCTGGAAACCATGACGATTAAGAAGATGTGCCGTAAGTACATGGCGGCGTGTGGAGGCTGATTGTGATGGTTGTCACGCTCTACATCGGGACGACCTCAGTGTTTACTTTGAAGACCCTCGTGTTTATCCCGCCGCCATTACTTTGAAAGCCACTGTGGGAGTCTCTCTGTCTTGTGGCTTCATTTTCAGGGCATGTAAACAGCATCACTGCCCTGCCAACAGAGCTACTTCCTCGCTTCTTTGTTCTGAGCTCGCCTCACTTTGAAGTTCCTTCTTGTCTCATCTCTAACATGTGTTTCCAAAGGCCTTCAAAGCAAACTGCAGCCCTACCTGGCAGAGCGGTAATACCTGTGTCGTGTTGCGATGAAATCCAGGATTTACTGTAAGCTGCCTCAAATCAAACTGAACCCGCTGCGTTTTATTACGGATGCTAAGCTGTAATATGATGTAACAGGCATGTCATGTCTCTCCTGGCTGCCGCTCTAAATGCTCTGAGCGACGTCTGTTTCTTGTACTTCGTCGAGGCCTTTTTCAGTCAGATTCAGCCTCACTCAGTAGTTTGTGTTGTCCTCGGCAGGACGGCCCACTCAGAGCGGGTTCCTAGAGGCCAGCTACGTTCTGTCTCGAGGCAGCTCTGACATTTCCTGGAGCAGGAAAGTAATCTGTCTGTTGGGGAAGGAAGACAGATTTGCAGTGCGGCTTCAGGTCCTTGAGTGTATCCTTGCAGCTTATACTCCTCATTGCCGCCCTCCTCTGAGGACACAGGCTGTTGCTTCATTACTTCAGGGCCTCTGTGTGACGTGCTCAGGGAACAAAAGCTTTAATATCCAGCTTTCGATGGCAGACGTCCTTATTCTTCTTTAACACATGTACCAGGAGTTTACATTGGGTTTGCTTTATGTAATTTGGAGAGTTCATGACTTTCCTAGTAAGAATATATTAAGCTAAGCGAAACAGCCTTGATCCTAGCTTGATCATCTCTCAGTGGAGATTCTTTCCTGCTGGATTTTATCTTATCAACCCACATATAAAAGGGTCAGATCCCTCAAACTCTGACCCTCTTTCTCCATGAATGAACATTTTTAAAAAAGAGGACTTTCTCACTCTCATTCCCCTCCGACTTATATATTACCAAAGTGCATGCGGTTAGCTGACGTTACCAAACAATGTTCATGCTAAGAATGACACAAGGATTGGAAAGAGGATTTGTGGAGACTATTACAGTGGAACCCCCTCCCCCTCCTCCCGTGGTGCTCCGTTCACTGGGGATTATATCTCTGCAATTGAAACTTGGCAGGACATTCTCCGCCTCCAAAATATACCCATTTCAGATCACACTGGCAATCCGACTTTGCGCTCGGGCTGGCAGCCGTCGCAGAGATATGGCCGCGGGCAGCAGGAGATGAGAGAGTGGAGGTGAAGGCAGACAAACCAGTAGGTAACATTTTTCGTCGTCCCCCTCGTTTACTGTAGTCTGCTGCAGAGATGCCATCCGCCAAGTTGATGGATTATAATCATGCCTGATTGCAATTGTCTCACTGAGTCAGACTGTTTGTAAATGTGGCACTCATACTTCTGACAAGGATTTGGTGTGACTGCGCTGCTCTCCAGATGTGTTTATATACGATTAATGTTTAGAGATTGTAGCGGTGGGGTCTCAGCGGAGTAGAAATGTGTAGTGTTATTGGACTGCAGACACATTCCTCCCCGTTGAGTCTGTCCTTGCGTTGAAGGTGGTGACTTTGCTCTGGAGGGAAATTTGATTGCTTCCATAACAATTTCTTGTTAATGCACAGGAGCCAAAATACACTCTCCTTGATCATTCAGTCGACAAGTGTTTATTGAAGAGTTGTTTCTCCACTCAAAGATATGATATGGCTTTAGGGTGAGTGGTTGACATGATCCAATGCACTCTGATGGATGTGGACTTGCTGCTCATTGGTGCTACTGAATCACATATAGACAGAAATAGTACTTGAATTTTATCATTATGATGTTGTTGGTCTGTCAGTCCACCCAAGTCCATGTTTTATTGATATCTCAACAACTATTTGATGGATTGTCAGGAGATTTGGTGTAGACCTTCATGGTTCCCAGAGGATTAAACCTTGATCATACTCCCTTGAGGATGCGCTCACTAATGGCTGTGGACACCACGATGAGTCGGTGGTGTTATTAGACTACTTTTGAGTTAATTTTGGAGTCTGTTGGGAAGACTCTATTCAATACATGTGTAGTAGAACTTCTCATATAGCATCGACATGGCATTCATGTTTTTGTGAGGTATCTCAACAGCTATTGGATGTATTACCATGAAATTTGGTGCAGACATTCGTGGTACCCAGAGGATAAATCCTACTGACTTCTACTTTCTCTGTAGATCAAACTTTCACCTATACATCTTCTTCTGTCTTTCGCACAGACATTCATGGCGCCCAGAGGATGAATCTTATTGACTTCAGTGGTCTCCCCGCTTTCCCTGTAGATCAAACTTTCACTTATCCAGCAAAACATCTCACCATCTCGAGGGATTGGCATGTTATTTTGTGTAGTCATTCATGGTTTCCAGATGATGTACACCAGCGAAATGTGTTGACAGATGATTGGATGAAAATTGAAATCTGGTGTAAACATTCTTGTCCTCGTCAAGATGAATTGGAATAACTTTCATGATCCTCTTGACTTTCGACATCGCCGTCAGCTGGTCAAACTTCTTGCAAAACTAATGACATTCTGAGTGTTCAGTGCTAACAGACAAATGCTAGTAAGGATGCATGATGATGTTGACATCAACGTCGTCATCAACTGAAAAATTATTTGGTAATATTGTTTAATTCAATTAAATTTTATTTATATAGCGCATATTTACAACACAAGTCGTCACACAGTGCTAAACATTGTAAGAAAGAACAGGAAACAGAAAACCCAACAATCCAAAATTGCTATTGGATTCCCTATGAGCAAGCAACAGCGACAGTGGGAACGAACCAAAAACCCCCTATGGTAGGGAAGGGGGGAAAAAAACCTCCGACAGAACCAGGCTCAGGGAGGGCGGACATCTGCCTCGACTGGTTGGGTTGGGAGTGAGGAAGAGGAGAGAGGGAGGGATAATGTGTGCACTACTAATTGAAAACACTTTATTTTATCTCTACACCTGCTGAGGGGCCATCACAATTATAGAATGCATAATAATGTATTAATTCTACAAGATGAGAGACCTGATGTTCTCTAAAATTTGTTTAAATTATATGTCCTTCTGTCGATATCTGCAAAAATCCCATGTTCTGCATCTCCAAATGCTAAAATGCTGACATGCAAAACTAAGACAGTAAACATGGTAAGTATTATGCTGCTAAACATCAGTGTGTTTACATGCTTTGTTGTCGTGCTGACGTTAGTATTTAGCTCGAAGCACCACTGTTCAGAGGCCCTCTTAAATTCGGCTATTCTGAAAGTAAATATATCATTAAACCTCTGTAGATGGGAAAAGTGAAACCAGAAGGTACACAGTGTTACGGGGAGTCTGATCAGTCATTACAGATACCGTTAAAGAGCTCACAACATATAAATAGCACGTTTGTTTGATCCAAACAGCCATCTGTGGAGATTATGCTGTACTTATCGTGCCAGCAAGAAAACAATGGACTCCAAGTGTAAAAAATAAACGGTGACACAAGTCTCAGGGCGATACCTTTGAGTTAGTGTGAGTTGCAATGTAAAACATGAACATTTTTTAAGTTTTAACTGTAACTTTTTTAACAAATTACTGTTATTTTACAGATTTTGTCCATTTTGTTAAATTACAGGTAGAACAAAGAACGTAAACTCACAAATTCAATTGTTTAACAGATATTTACAGTTATTTTCACAGTGTTTTTAGCATATTTCTTCAGGCACCCTTTCCAGATTTGGTGTAGATTTAGCCAGTAACCAACCTCGACTGAAGCCCAGAACAGCAGGTCGTACAGTGGCCACATCTTATGGCTCCTAGCAACTCCATATTGTGCTATATTTACGTTCTGGCTCTTTCTGCGTTTTCCATTTTGATGACGATGCACAGATTACATCTCTGGAGTTGCTGTTTAGCCATAGCCTGCTGTGTTTGGGTTGCCTTTGCTTGCACTAATGCATCTTTAGCTGCCTTGGGAACCTAAACCAAATACTCAAAGGACATTCCTGTTGTGTGAGCTCCTGGTTGCCCCTGATCCCCCTTCAAGAACAGCCAGCGATAGTGATAGCAGTGTCACCTCTCACTAATCACAGGAAAAAAATATACGTATTTATATTAAAAAAAATCAACAAGCCAATACTTTTATATCTAGCAAAAAAGTGTATTTTGCTACGCTGGTCTACTCCACAGATTCCCACCTTTGATATGTGGATGTTGCTTCCATTGGAGAAACTGACTCATGAACTTAATCACAAACTGGACAAATTTTGGAAACTCTGGAAACCCTTGCATACTTTTTTACAGAGACTCTGACCAAATATTAATATCTGATCTTACCCTGTCATGACACTTATTCCCTGTACCACGTGTTTGTCTCCATTTTCGCCTCTTATTTTTATTTACTTATTTATTTATTTATTTATTTATTTATTTATTATTTTATTTTATTTATTTATTTTTACTTTTTTTTTTTTATTTTATTTTATTTTTTTTGTTTGTTTGGTTGTGTAATTGTTTTGCTGCAGCGCCTGTTGTTGGGGAGGGTATTTCTGTTTTATATGTTTATTTGTTGTACTTAAATGTAAAAATCCAATAAAAAATTTAAAAAATAAAAAAAATCAACAAGCCAAGGATGCATTAATTTTTTTGTAATTTTTAATTAATTTTTTAATTAATTTTTAGTGAAGGTTTATTTAGTATTTAGCAGAAACTAATTTCATGTACCACAACAGTTACACCCTAACTATCTGGCATTACTGAGTGATGGGGAAGCTTGTATTCACAACGTTTCTGTCTCCACAGGCAGGATGACAAACCAGTCGACAGCCAACCAGTCCAACACAAAGAATGAGAAGGAGAAAGATGAAGTCCCGCGAGATGACAACACGGACATGGCGTACAAAGATGCCGGCCACTGCAGCCGCAACACCCACAACCTGCTGCTGGGACTCACTGTTATGGGTAAGCATGGACAGGAAGACTCCAGCTGAGCTCTGACACATGTCTGTGTTGGTAATTGGATCAAAAGTAAAGAAGCATTTGACGAAAACAAGCCTTAATTTCGCTTTGAAATAATTTAACATCCCAAATCACCACATTGTTCACTGGAATTCACTTTGAGGTCAGTGTTGTTGTTCAAAAAATAGCCAATTTGTGGCGCAGCAAATATCAACACACGCAAACCTAGATGTGCAGACCCCGTGATCATTTTCCCGTGAGACATCTTAGGCTTGTTGTTGTCCTTAATCTGCCTCTGTAAACACTTTGGTATGTTTCTCCATAGCTGTGTTCTTTGTCCAAAAAAAAAAAGCCCTGCAGAGTCGAGAAGTGTGTTATTTTTGTCTGTAATTTGTCACCCAGATTTAAACCCTGATATGAACCCGTTTACATTACAGTGGATGGCTTTCATTAGTCAGAGATCTCTTACATGTCAGATCTAAAACATCGCCCCCCAAAAGAGGCCAGTAAGTCCACGAAAAGACTACAAACTGATTGCTGAGAAGACTAATAGCACCAGAGCTGTAGCTATTTGACACAATTTTCATGTTTTTCAGCTAAATAAGTACTTAAGGAAGTGTTTACCCTTGATTTTCAGTTTGTGAGGAATCTAAAACAATACTTACACTGTTATGGGACTCTAAAGTCCTTTCTGGGCAGCTGTTCAAGGAAAAGGAACTGACCACGCACGATTGTGTCGCTCTAATTTGCCAAATGATTGCAGTACAAAAATAGAGCTTCATATTTTACCAGCTGGTAACAGATTTTTTTCATCCAAAAATAAATTTATATAAGCTTTGGGAAAATATTTATCTTTGTCCTCTCCTCAGGTGTCGTCATGGGAGCAGTGTTCGGGATGCTGCTTCGGTACATGAAGGTGACAGACAGCTCCGCCCTCACTATGGTCTCCTTTCCTGGAGACATCCTCATGAGGATGCTGAAGATGCTCATCCTGCCTCTAATCATCTCCAGCCTTATCACAGGTCGGACAGAAGTATTAAACACGGTCCAGTGGGGTTGTATTCACAAATATTGGTTTAATTGAAGTGTAATTAGTGCGCATAGTCATTGAGGGTGAATCCTGATGACTTTGGTTTACATGTGTCCAACTGCTTTCCTGAGAAACATTTAAAACAAATGAAGAACGTCCTGACAGCAGCTTAAAGCGATTAGAAGCTAAATACTTGAACACTGTAAAAAAAACAGCACAAACATGGTTTATATTAGTATGTTACCATGGAGTCGTACTCACTATTAATCTAAAATGGTAAATCTGAACATGTTAGCATTCCTATTTCAGCACTTTAAGACTAATTGTGTAGCAGCAGTAGGTACTATGCTAACATTGCGTGCTAAATGCTAACATAGGTTAATATCAGATGATTTACCGCCTGACGACACACAGGTTAAATTCAGTTCATTCACAGTGCATGGTGTTTATCATAGCTAACAGCTGTAGTTTGTAAGCGATGCTAATATTGCAAGCTACATGAGCAAAGGACAGTTACATCCCGTGAGCCCCAGCTAAGAGTAACATCGCAAGCTAAATGTTTGAATGTTGTATTATACTAGCATGCTAACTAGCTGTGTGCAGTATTGATCCGATGATTGATACAGTGCAAGAATGAAAGACTCATTTTGTAGCAGCAGTAAGTAGAGCTCATTTGCTAACATTATATGCTAAATGCTAACACACTGTCAGTATTTGCTACCAACAGGCTGAGTATTTTTATAACTGTAACAAACTGTATAGGAGTTAAATTCTACTAAAAAGGTGATGTTAGCGTTTTTAAACAAAAGACATTGCATTTACAGTTCATGGTGTTTGCCGTAGCTAACAAACATTGGATGACTGTACAAATGTCTTTCTTTTAAATAGGTTTTATCTATCATGAGTACAATATCTGAATACAAAACATGAGAACTTGTAAATGTCATTTTAACAAGATACCTCTAAAACTAATAACTGAATCCTGTCAGCCTGGGCTGTACTTTGTGAGCAGTGCTAATGTTGCATGCTACATTAGCTTTGGATGTCTGTGCAAATGAAATCCTTTTAAATAAATTTGTCTGCTGGCACATATTTCTGAACCTGGGAAAATGTTACGCTTGTACTGTACTTTTTAACAAGTGACCTCTGGCTGAATCCTGTGAGCTCCAGCTGAGAGTGACTCTCCGTGCTGGCATGCTGCAAGTATTTTACGCTAACATGCTAAACATCAGTGTGTTACTGTGCTAACAGAGCCGGCACAGCACTAAATCAAACATGTAACATTTTATTACAGAGAAAAAAACACATCTGAAAAGAATTTCATGGTTTTTATTACAGTCTAGGGTGAAAATGCCACTGAAACTCACCACCGTGGGATTCTTGTACAAATTGAAATATTTTTAAATCATCATTTTTATTATATTTGTCAGTTTAATTAACAAAAAACAAGAAAAAACATAGCTACAAAGTGGAGAACAGAGCAGCAGAGGGAGGGTTACTACTTAAACTGCACCAGCATGTATTTCTTAGAATCTGGGAACATGTGGTGCTAAAAGTACTGAAAGAGTCCAGCTTCCAGGAAAAGCCACTTTCATTCCCTCTGTGGACGCACACAGGGATCCTTGTAAATCTGTCATCTCTGTCTCTCAGGGCTCGCTGGTCTAGACGCCCGCTCCAGTGGCAGGATGGGCAGCAGAGCCATGGTGTACTACATGTCCACCACCGTCATCGCTGCCATCCTGGGGGTCATCCTGGTGTTGGGGATCCACCCAGGGAACCCCAAACTGAGGGGAGGCGGCTCGACCTCGGCACCAAAGAACCAGGAGGTCAGCAGTCTGGATGCCTTCCTCGACCTGATTAGAAACCTCTTCCCTGAGAACCTGGTGCAGGCCTGCTTCCAACAGGTAGCCTCCACATCTGTACCACATCCACAGCGCTGTTTTATGACTCTGGCTTTTCATTTGTGCGCACCATATGGTTATGAGCAATATGAGCATAAAAAAAGATGGAATACACATCAAAAAGCACCACTGGCATGGCCAATAATTTTTTTTTTTATGGAAATAATTTACTATAGCAGGCTGTAAAACCTACAATGAATGCTGCATCATTAAACTTTAACGTGATGTTAACTAGCATACACTGAAAACAGATTTTTTTTAGATTGGCTTTAAGAGTTTTAGGGTCCAGTTAAGAGGTTTTATCACTGTAGCTTTAACAACTATCATCCAGTTTATGTCTAGACAATATAATCTCACCACTATGTGTGTTCTGGAGCTGTCAGTTCTATCAAATGGAAATTAAAGCATCTACAACTCCGTGTCAGCTGATTAAAACCCAGAACGCCTGCAGCCTGAGAGGTTGTGGGATAAATACAAGGATAGAAAGCAAATCAAAATTCTTCAACATCATGATGTTTTTTCATTGTAAGTGAACGAAACTCTGTGATAGGGGGAAAATTACTCCTCGATTGGTGCTGCAAGATAGAAGTAGCTTCATGTTAATGGATCACAAGTCTGAGATCTAAAACTCAGTAACAGCTAAAAATGGGCCTTGAGGTAAGATAAGATAGTTGTCAACAATTATTAACCAAATTATAATATATTATAGTTGCTTGAACTACTGGGAAACCCTCTTTGTGGTTAAGGCCATTATGAAGTCATTATCCTGTCTGTGTAAAGCATCACTGGGCAGTTTGACAGAATGAAGGAGCTGCAGAGAGTTTTTAATGACTGCCGATTCTCCGGAGACCCTAGCTGTCCTCCAGACTCCACGGACAATGTTTTCTGCATGTGTCAACAGGACCGACTGAAAAGCCTTTGATTTGACTCGAAGGGGTTTGGCTGGAAAAACGCTACAGCTTCTGAAAACGTCACTTTTTTATGTAGTTAGAATAAAGTTTAAAATATAATACAGATGCAAGCTGAGCCCTTTAAATTAAACATTCATTAGAACTCTTTTGGCATAGTGAGTTTACATCGAAAGAAAGAAATTAACGAGAAAATTGAAAAAGACATTAAATAATTTACATTGTGATTTGTAAAGTTATACATACAACATTTGGTAATGACAGGGTGTTTAATCCTCCTTCTGCATATCATATCATTGTAATTTGAATGTGTTTATGTAAATTTTGCTTGACATGACTGTAATACATTTTAAGGCTGAGACCCTACAGTGTTACTTCTTATAAAGTATAAGCTAACTTTGTAAAAATGTAGCTACGAAGACCCTACAGCATTATAAATGATGGAATCTAACCTATCCTATATAAATATTATGACTAGACCCGACAGCATTACTTATGAAGTACCTTGCAGAGGCTCATGGTGGTTTACAGTGTTAACCAGATGTTTGCTGATGTTGCTGTTCCCACCTGCTCTGCTGTAAAACTGAATTTTATATATAATTGAATATGCAGCTACAAGCAACATTATCTTGGCCTCAGCTGCTCCTGAACTGAGCTCAGTCCGATTGAAGTCCAGGATGTGAAGCTGTTCTTGCCTGAGGGCTGCAGAGCGTCTTTTATTTTTGTGTTTCCTCATCGTGTCACTCTGTGGACCTCCCATGAGCTTTGTCCTCAGCAGACTTTGAAATTGCGATGGTGAGTGAACGGGACGAGTCGGTGGACGGCTCCTGTTTATCCAAGCTGATCATTTTCAAACGATAATCCAAGTCTCAATCATGATGCGACATTTGCCTTCTTCTGTCCAAATCCTGTTTTTCCCCCCTCTTTTTCCTGTCATGCGTGTCTCGATGATTAGAAGTAGTTGTCTGTGTTTAACTGGGTGAGGGTCAGCCCTTCTGCTACTGCTAATCTCTTTACATCTGCATCCTTATTTACCACAGTAAGGCATCTGCTGGTGAACAGGGGGCACTGCTGCACATGAGCTTATAGACTGTCTCCTTCTCCCTTTGGTGTTCTCTGTTTTCGTCTTTCTTCCTATCTTCACATCTCTCTCTCTCTCTCTTCTCTGTTTTACTGCTTCTTTTGTTTGTACTCATCAGGGATTCATTCAAGTGATAAAAGCCATAACTACTTTTGCAGGAAGGAATCGTCCTTCTCCTTTCAACCCCTTTTGTCTCTCTCTTCTTTCCATTTGTTGTCTTTATGGGAGAATCTCTTGTTCTCTGTTTTGCCTTTTCTTTAAACAAAAATTAGAGTTCATGGTGCAGCTGCCAAGACTTTGTTTGCTCGCACACAATGGAAGTTACAAAATCCGACTTGAGGCATTTGGATTGTTTTGTGCAGCTCTGTCAGTCCAAATCACTGATCAATCTGAATGTGTGTCCCTGCAGGTTCAGACGGTGCTGAAGAAGGTGCCAGTTGCAGCACCGAACCAAACCGAGCCCATATTGGTGAACAGAAAAAAGCTGGAATACAAATGGGGCATGAACGTCCTCGGTGAGTTGATGACGGAGCTCGTGTTGCCATGTTGTCCAGGCATCTCTGCATGTTTCTGCTTCACTCCGCTGCATGTTGGAGTTTCCGTTGATTTGCCGTTTTGTGTCTTCGTCAAGGCTTGATTGGCTTCTTCATCACCTTTGGCATCTGCATGGGCAGGATGGGCGAGCGGGGGAAGGTCATGTGCGAATTCTTCAACATCCTCAATGAA
The DNA here is from genome assembly GCA_024666655.1 of Dascyllus trimaculatus. Taxonomy (NCBI): domain Eukaryota; kingdom Metazoa; phylum Chordata; class Actinopteri; family Pomacentridae; genus Dascyllus; species Dascyllus trimaculatus. The sequence goes on along the minus strand of CM045458.1, from coordinate 24,057,707 downwards.
ATTATCATGACGATGGTCTCCATGATCATGTGGTCAGTGTCTCGTCTTGCCTGTGCGTGTTTGTGTGTGCATATTTGTGTGTTTGCAGGCATGCACAACATGTGTCTCTGTTTTGACTCTTGCTGGCCAACGACCGCATTGCTTTGACATTCTGGAGATACCACACACAGAGGTCAGTGACAGTGATGGATCAGGCGAAGGTTGTGTACATGAGACAAATTGTGGGAACCAGCAACAGGGTCGGATGGGGAGGACTGAAAAGGAAAGAGGGACAGAAGAAGAAGGAGAAAGTGTTAGTGAAAGACATGGACAGATGGAAAGAGAGAGAGGGTTTCCCTGGGACTTGCTGGAGTCTGTGGTATGCTGGGGAGTAGCAGGAGCCGGAGCCCGGAACAATGTTGTGGGCTCCCAGGGGAGCCGGGGTGGAAGATCTCCAAAACGTAATGGATCCACCGCCGGCAGAGGAGTCACTTGGCAGCAGAGCAGAAAGCAGATGCGGGCAGGACAGACGTGGAAAGATGCATGTGAGAGCATGCCCTCAAAGCGCAGTGCACGCCTTGAGGCTTCGCAGGACCTCAGCTCGTCGCACAGAGAAAGAGAGAGTAGTGGCACTCAGAGTGGGGAAGGGAAGGGAAGGGAAGGGAAGGGAAGGGGGGAGGCGGGTAGGCGGTTGGAAGAGAAACAGCAGGATGCTTGTCTTGCAGCTCTCCGAGGCCATCTACATGTGCAGCTGGACACCAAAGGAATTATCTTCTTGTTCGTATCACTCACTCAATATAAACAGATTACTCACGGGCCTATGAGCTAGCCAAACACAGAGTCCAGTGTATACAAAAACACATATCATACGAGGGGCACATCCATCACATCATATACACGGCAAACTCCGCCAAACAACTGTCAGAGAATGCCAGCCTCGGGCTTCAGCACACAGCTGACCTGGAAGAGCAGGCTGCTGTCGTGATGGAACTCGCTTTGATTCGGATGAGGAAGCGCTGTTAGGGGAGCATCGCTTTAATTTATATGTCCCAATACAGTATCCCGCATTCATGAACGGGAACAACTGCACTCCAAACTGGAAACCAGAGATCCAAGAATGTGTCACGTGCTCTAGCAGAGAAAAGTGCTGCATTGACAATGACTGGAGATTGATTAGGTGCTGTCACAAAGCGTTGGTGTGACGTTTCACTTCAGTGGTGTTAAATAATGAACACATTTTATAGTAGAACCTTTATGTAAGTAGAAGTACTGGTGGTAAGCTATTTGGCATCAAAGATCTTTTTTTTTAAAAAGGCAGGAATTCTGCAAATTAAGCAGCAGGAATGAAAACATGACAGACTTTGACAGAGGAGAAATTTAACATGAAAAGGAATCTTCGCAGGAATGCAGCTTTAATTTTCATGTTTCAAGCACAAATATTACACGTCTTACATGAGATTGATGTTTCTGACGTAGAAAAATTCCACCTAGACTAAGTAAGTATTTATAGCTTAATGAATACATCAATAATACCAGCAGTTTGTGTACTCTGCATTCAAGAACTTATCTCAGTGATTGAAATTAAATTATAGAAAACAGAAATTAGTTTTAAAAAAAGACAAAAAAAACAAGTATGCATGGGCGGAGTCTTTATGGTCTTTATGCACCAATTTTTGCATTTTCTGCATCAATTTATAAAGGAAAATAGTTTTTTTATGTAAAGAAAATTGCAGAAATCAGGCACCAGATGACAATACAATATATATCAGTCTAAATGCATTTTCTGCAATAGATTCAGTCGTTGTATGAGCTCATAATTCATATTTTGAGGGTAATAAAGAGATCCGGTGCTAAAGAAAAAAGACTTGCCCCTGTCTGAGCCATTGTTTTGTCCTTTAGTATTGTTATAGTGATCTTCAAACGAGGATAAACAGGGGATAAATCCATCTGTTCTAAATATTAGAGGACGTATCCCCAGTGTCCTGAGACCTATAAAAACGTATATATGTACTTTAAAGGAGAGTAATGGAACACAAACTACAATCAGTTCCTCTCAGTAGTTTCAGCTGTTATGTTTGTTGCAGGTACTCTCCTGTGGGCATCGCCTCTCTGATTGCCGGGAAGATCGCGGCTATTGGAGACCTGGAGGTGGTGGCTCGTCAGCTGGGCATGTACATGGTGACCGTCATCGTGGGTCTGGTGATCCATGGCGGCTTGATCCTCCCTGCTATATTCTTTGGTATCACCCGAAAAAGCCCCTTTGCTTTCTACTCCGGGATCTTCCAGGCCTGGATCACAGCTTTAGGCACTGCCAGCAGGTACGACAGCCTTCAGGAAGTGTATGTGTGTGTGGAAGTTCTCTGTTTGGGCATGTGTTAACACATGTGTGTCACATGTTTTTTTACAACATCTATTCCTCGGGCAGCTGCTGTAGTGACTGTGATTGATCGGCGTCGCCTGCTAGTTGCTTTCAGCTATTTGGTTTAAATCTGAAAAGCCTGAAGGGAAAATTCTGCATTTACGCAACTGAACTGGCAAATCAGGACAGCAGAGCCAAATGTGTGTAAGCGCAGGCTATCATAGACAAGTCCATGTCAGACAGATCCTGTGTTGTAAATGTCTAAGCCTTGGGATTAGTCGTCACCAGCCAAACCGGCCCCACTGTATCCTGCCTGGCTTGGCTTGGCTCGGCCTGCCTGGGATTCTGCACTGCCACTGAAACCAACTGTCATTTTGGCACATTACCGAGGCTTTAGTGAATATGGGTAATCCTATCAACGTTTTCTCTAATTATATTATGACCCGAGCTTAGCAGGGCCGGGAATCAAATTCCTTTAATTCACATGTTGGAGGATTGAAACAGTGGCCTACACCAGCTGTTAGGAAGAGGCTGTCAGCCCGCTCAAATTTCTGCTGCCTTTTTTTTTTGGTCTCGTCCTCGACGTTACCCCCTCACCTTCCTCCTCACCGCTGCACTTATGTCTTTCACCACCTGTCCGCCTATTTTATGTCTTTCAACAAACACTTGGCTTCTGTTCTCCGTACATCTGCACCTCTTTTTTTCTGACTCGCCCTTCTTTTTTCAGTGCTGGGACGCTGCCAGTCACCTTCCGCTGTCTGGAGGAAAATCTGAAGGTTGACAAGCGCGTGACTCGCTTTGTGCTGCCCATTGGTGCCACCATTAACATGGACGGCACTGCGCTGTACGAGGCCGTGGCAGCCATCTTCATCGCCCAGATGAACGACATCACCCTGGATGGTGGTCAGATCATCACTGTGAGGTAAAGCACATGATAGCGTTGCTCTACACATGAACATCTCATCATATTTTTCTATTTTATACCTGAGATGTGACAAAAAAAACATTCCAATACAGCAACTATAAAAAGCCAAAACTGAATCTGATTTAAATTTTGCCACCATCCCGTTTGAAGTTGTCTCTTTGTGCGGTGATGCACTGCTCCCAGTGCTCCTGCTATGTTTGAAACATTCCCTAAAAGTCCTGTTCTGTAAGTGCATGAAGCAGTGGATCTCCTCCACTGAGTCAAAACAGCCACTCTTCAACTTTAATGTTATTTTAGGGAGGAGGAAGAAGGCACAGGTAGATATATCTGACTAGTAGGGCTGCGGAGGAGCAACAATTTGTTGGTGCAGCAGAAAAAATCATGTGTAATCAATGCACTGTGAGCAGCTGGAGCACCCAAATGCCATCTAGCCAAAGACCAGGTAGTTCGTGGTAAATATTCTTCTTCAGACACCCCAGAATGCTAGAGGCAAACTCAGCTTTGACAGTCTGATCCTGGGAGCCTAATTAATGGTGTACAACCCTGGGAATGTTTAAGAAAATAATGAGCATCTTCTCGGTGCACCCCTGACCTTATGCGTCTCCTCTGATCCTACATGCTGCAAGAAAGTACGCTCTTCTACTTTGAAGATTGCCGTTTCTTTACTAAGTGGTAGCCAAAGACCAATCTCTCATTACCAGTGATGATTCCAAAGAAAAACACCCGCTCATCCCAGACCTGTTGACAGAGATTCTGGCAGACTTTGACATGTTGCTGCCTCTGCAGGTCCGCGGTGAAATTGCAAACGCACACCTGCAAGTAGTCAAAAGAGCACATGAAGCACAGGTCCTGATAAATCATGCAACATCACGTGGAGTCCTGATTCATGGCAGTTCCTACTTGCCCCACTGCATCCACATGACCATGCTGCACTTTGTTCATGCACAACAGGATCGGAATAATAACTTTTTGATTGCGCCTCGTATCTGAGCCTTTTGTTGTGGAACGTGAGTTTCCTGTTTTCAAAGTAAGAGAACAGTGATATGAAGGCGAGCGGCTTTGTTTGTTAATCTCTGCAGCTTTCCAAAACAAGCAATCCAACATTTACACTGCTTCACACCACGATTGGCCCAGCTGTGTTGAGGTGAGACACGACTCAGGATTTGCTTTATTCATCCTTTAGTTAACTGTTTGTGTTATTGTTGCTGGTGCAGCCAAGTGCAACAGTATGAATTCCCTCTAGGAAAGACTAAAAATATGTGCCATTATTTCCTTCTTTAAACAAGTGTTGTGTCTCACCCTTGCCTGTGGCCACACCTATGCATTAGTGGAGTAACCATAAAATCCGTCTGTTGTCAGATGGCATCCTGTACAAGTCTTGCAGCCTATCCTGACACTTAGGCTTTCCAAATGCAGTTGGCTGTATAGTTGAAATTAGGATCAAGCAACTTCACGGAAGCGTTTTTGGTACAATCACAGTTCAAGAAAGGTACAGTTATCTGCCTTAAGTCAACCAGAACATGGGGATTCTATGTAAAACTCTTGTCTTACTTTTCCTTATCTTATCAGCAAAAAGATGAATAATAATGTTCCACCTTAAAGGCTCGTTATAGGCTAGTTTTGCTTGGTTTCTTTCAAACCCCCAACAAGAAGAAAAGTAACTTGTCCTAATATAACAAGAAGTCACAACACGTGCTGCATGTAAGGTATTGCATAGAGTTTCTATAAGGGAAGTAAGAACCTAAACATTTGGATTTAAAAACAAATTGTCAACATACACCAATCAGCCCCAACATAATGACCACTGACAGATGAAGTGAATAACATTGATTATATTGGTTCTATGTAGTGTTCTATGGAAAACCTTGGATTTTAACATCCGTGTTGATCAGACTTAGACACCCAAATAAACACTGTCCAACAACAGACACACTCCCTCATGCAAAAGAAATCCCAAATGTCACTCAGGAAAATGCACCCCACCACATGGAATCAACATCAACCAATCAGGAACATGTTGAGGAACATGACAATGGCCCAACATGTTGATTTGACCTCCAAACTTCCTACACCCCATTCTGATCAAGCATCAACAGGATGCAGTGGAACAAGTTTGATTGACAGAGGCCCCACTGCACAAGCCAGAGTACCCAAAGGATCCAGTGCCAACGTCCTGGTTCCAGACCCCATAGGACACCCTGAGAGGTCCTCTTGTCCATGTCCAATGGTTCAGAGCGTTTTGGACCACATAAGGGGGACCAACACAATATTAGGCAGGTGGTCATAATGTTATGCCTGATTGGTGTATATAACAACTTTGACTCACTTACGTTATTTCGAATTCATTATTTTAGCAGACAGAAATCTACTTTACCACAATTAATGATAAGGTCAGTACACTGAAGCACTTCACATCTTAAAATACATCGAGATTTACGTCTAATTTAAAACATTTGATATGCTTTACATTGATGTAAGGCGCTTGACAAACTTAATACTTAATCGTGAGGGATTTTTCTGAGTCAAAGGGACAAACAGTTTGTTGTCCCTTGTTTTACTGATTATAATACATGACAGAGGGTATTATGGTGCAGTCTTTAGAAATTTTCTTGAATGCTGTGGTGACGGAAAATCGCCTGGGCTGTAAATACAAACCGCTGAAGCTAGCATGGCTAGCGTGCTAACAAAAACAGTACACAAAGTTGTAAATTATACCAAATTACAGAGTTTCATGGAACAATTACTGTCATTAAACACTGTTACTGTCCTGAGAGCATCCACTCTTATCTGCGGTTTGTATATTTTTGTGTCAAAGTTAAATCAAATCAAACTCGGTTAACTTACACCCAAAAACCAGCGCGTTTCACCCTGTGCAAAGGGAGTTTTTTAGACTGCAACATTATTAGTACCCAGCTGAAGTCGCATGACATAATATCAGTATTTTGATTGGCTGTTGCATGTGCCTCGCTGCCAAGCTGTTTAAGTCCAAAAGAAACATTTCATTTACATTACCCTGATTATAAAAATGCTTTCAATTCAAACAGCTGCCTGTGTAAGAAAAGTTCTAGGGATTATAAGTTGACTCATGAGAATTTTAAGCCAGTGTGTGATGATGTGTAGAAATAAACGCCAGACTAAAACACTGAAATAGAAGCAGTGAGGCAGTAGTGAGATATTCACTTCTCATTTCTGAGGTTTCAGCAAAACGTTTATGTCTGATTGAAACCAGTCTTCTTGGCTCACACTCAGCTTGTGGTGCCCGCGGGTTATGAATAATGCTCACCACTTTGAAGTTGTTTATTATATGTCTTTCATCAACGGCTGTTTACCACCAAATTCCAAATCTCATTTTCTGTTGTATCATCTGTGGTGAAATTGCTCTAAAATAAAATCCATATGCGCTGTGTAAATCTCTTGGCTGTCCCACTTAAGCTCTCAGTCACTGGGAGGTGATAATTAGCGCTGCAGTTTGTCAGAAATAATTGAGATGTAATACAGAGCTCTGAGATCAGACGAACAGCATCGTGTGGTAAATATAACGGTTTAGAACAGCGTCCAAACTGGCCTGCAGTTACATCTCAGATCAGCACAAACTGATTATGCTTGTAATTCACGACAAGCCGTGTTTGTGTTTTACTTCAGGAACAATGTTTTGTTCTGAACAGAAGTGCGTCTTCTTGAGATACTGCTTTTATACCAGAGCTGCATGTATGATGGGGGAAATCAACACTTGTAAATAGGTTGTTGGTGTATGAGCTTCAACGCAAACTGGAAATTGGAACACGCCTTGTGTCCATCTGTGTGATGTTAACTGTGAGACACGTTAGAAGGAGGTAATATTACAACTGTGATGATCTGCATTAGGGCACAGCTATAAACACAGCTTTATGAACTGGTGATCCCAGCGCAGGAACTATTAACGTATATAACACAGACAAGTTAGCCATGTGGTTCTAGATAATATGTAGTCTCACATTGCCAAACATATCTCCATAGTGCCGTGCCGAATGGTTTGACAGCATCTATTATCACTCTGCTATAGGAGAAAAAACACTCTGGTATGTTTGTATTGCTTTAAACCAGTCACAATCATTATAGTAGCTAAGCCCAATGCTTAAAGCTACCTTGATGGACCAGTGAAGGCCTAGTGACTGACGCGCTCAGTACATACATCGATGTAAAAAATGTCCGTCTTCGTGAATAGTATAATTATTTTTCTTTTATTTGCTCTCCCATTTGAGTCCAACTAAAGCCCATTAAATTAAACCATCCGCAGTTCACACTTCACAGTCAGTGGTGTGGTTTTGCGTAGCGTAGCGTCGCATTACGTTGCGGTCACAAACCATTTGTGCTCCTCCCCATCAAGCAACACCTGATGGAACAAAGGTTCCCACCTAAATACACACACTGATGACTCAAACCAGTTACACTCTTTTGTGGACTAATTAGCGTCCAACACACACCCACGGACATACAGAAAAACAGTCATCTTGGGCGATGCTAAGCCCAGGATGCAGCAATGGTGCCCCTTTTTGTGGTGGAACATTTCCACAGCCAAATCAACCAAAGAACTAAACCAGTCTGCTTCACTGTACGATCCAAATCTACTTCAAAACTTGCCATTTTCAGCATGTAGGTTGCTGCTCAGAGGTTGCCGTTGTTGTTTCCTGCAGGGAAATAGACATGGCAGGTTTATACCCGAAGTCTACATCTGGTGAATCAGACCAAATGAAAAACGTAGGGGTGCTCACAGGTAGTCTGTTCCTCCTGCAACTAAAAATCAATGGATTAATCCTGGAAAGCTGCTAAAGTAGTGCTTTTATCCTATTCCCCCTCCCCAATGTATGCTAAAACGTGCCAAAAATACACCAAAATGTGCTCAGAATCTGTCAAAATGGGCCAAAATATGCCCCAAAACTTGGCAAAAGTGTCCAAATATACCAAAATTAGACAAAAAATAAGACAAAATTTTCCTAAATTGGATCAAAATGCATTTAGGCTACACCCAAATAAACCTTAATTTGTTAACAGGAACAGCAAACTTTAAAAAGTTGGGTCACGACTGATATTAATAGAGACATAGTTGGTCCTGAGGCTGGACCAGCTGAGAACCACTGATCTACAGACTAACCTAAAGCCGTAATCTGCATGTATCTATGTAATGGAGAAAGGTGAAATATCTCCTTTAATGTTGAAGTAATCCTAAACTACATGTTGTGGTGCTATAACCCTCTCCTCATTCTAAAGTCAACTGGTATCCAGTACCTCTTAGCTCTCGTTTACCTCAAGTTAATGGGGCTTATTGGCAGCCATTCGACTGACTAAGCATGCTGAATCAGCAGTGAAAGCGCTCGTGAGTTCTTTGATTGCCTATTTAACCTGGTGAATCAGTGAATTCCACTATTAAATGCGGTTTCATCGGTGCCTTTTCTGATGGTGCTGCAGCCCAACAGCACAATGGTCTGTTAGTTGTGGTCCTTTGGCAGAAATGTTAATCTTTTTGGCATAAACTTTTGCACATGGAATAAATTCTTTTATGTGTCTGAAAAGCCTCTTCTACTTTTTAATCAGTCTGCAGGGAATTATGGGATACGTCTGTTGGTTTTGGCTGCATGACACCATTTCTTGAAAAGCCTGGATTCAAGAGCCATTCACAGTTTCTAAACACCAGTGTGAAGTAAAAGAAAACTTTATAGTGGAGGTTAAAATTTTTTTATAAGACAGTTTCTTAGTTGGTGTTCCAAGGGTATAACAAGGCTGATTCTTGCCCAGATACAGAGCTTACATGGTGGCTTTAGACTTTGTTCGAGTGCAGCTGTTAATAGAAAACAGGAGGTACCGTGAGGTGATGGACATGATTGACTAAATGACTTTCTGTTTTCCTTAAATCACTTGCCAGTTAGTCATGCAACTAAACATTTCTCGCTGCTAATGCCAAAAATCTTTTCTCTCCTCCCCAGTATGACCGCCACCCTGGCCAGCGTTGGAGCTGCCAGTATTCCCAGCGCTGGACTGGTGACCATGCTGCTGATCCTGACTGCTGTCGGCCTGCCCACCCAGGACATCAGCCTGCTGATCGCCGTCGACTGGCTGCTGTGAGTCAGGTGTCTGATGAGCAGAGAATAAAAAATCACTGCTCTGTGGTTCATGTTAGGGCAGTGACGCTCTCAGCTTAAACATTTGTGAGAGGGGTTGTAAAAATATTGGTGTTACTCAGGCAATATTTCACTGTTTGCCCATCCAGTGACAGAATGCGCACCTCCATCAATGTGGTGGGCGACTCATTCGGTGCCGGCATCGTGGATCACTTGTCGCGGGCGGAGCTCGCTGAACTTGACGCTGCAGAAATGCAAATGCTCCCGCCCGAGGAGGAGCTCGATTTCATCCCCCCGCCGCCGATCCTCACGGAGATGGACCTGGTCGACCCCCTCAAACCGCCCGACCTGCCGCCTCGCTCCCCTCGCCCACCCAAACAAAACCACCACGGCCAAGTTTTCTCCCCGACTCAGTCCATCACTTACTCACCGTCCCGTTCTGCCCGATCTCCATCACCACGCTCCATCCGTTCTCCCTCTCCGCGCTCCGTCTGCTCCCACTCCCCTCGGCCTTTCCGCACTCATTCACCACGTCTCCTCCGCAGGACGGAGCCGGGATATTGCGCCCTGCCCAGCTGTGACAACCAGGTAACTACCCTCCACTGCTTCTTCTTGTACTGTAAGTCTGTGTTTCTCTGTGACACAGGTCTGCTTTTAGCTGACTTTAAGGAGATTAATAGATGACAGGAGCACATACAGTAGAAACTAATTATTTATGTATCCCAGGATGTTTTCTTATTTGTTGTTATAGCTGAGTAAAAGTTAATCTATGCTACCCCTTTAGCATACACTCTTGTCTCATCTCAGGGGGTTTCCTCCTTCTAAGTCCACATTTCAAACTGAAAAACATCATGAGATCTCACACAAGGGCTCCTCTAAATCCTGTAGGTCATTTATTAGCCTTCAATCCTCCACACCTTTCCAAGTGTCCTTCAAAGGAGGCAGCCTCTGAAATGGGAGAAAGGAGATGTATTGACTGAGTTTATTCCACCATGTTTTTGTCTGGTAAAAACATAACATTACATTTATGCTTGATGACATTTATAGTAGGGCTGAACAATTTGCAGAAAACATCTCATTGTGTGATAGATTTGAAACATGTGATGGAGCTTTACCACATGAGTTTAGAAAACAATAGACACAAACTCTGGGTCAGACGTGCTGCAAAATATATGAGGTGTTGCTAATAAATCGCGAGACTGGGCTTATGTGAGTCGCCCACATCGTATACAACAACAACCCTTGAGAGTTTCAGTCTGCTCAAATTAGGAAATAATTTAACACAGCTTTACGTTCATTATTTAATAGTCATACTTTGTGTATCCGAAATTGCAGCTTTTAAGATTTGCTGTGAGGTTTTAAATTGTGTTTTTGATTGGAAATCTCATCTGACTTGAGCCCAGTTCAAGTCCACGCCGACCCCTGAAGTGCACCAACTACATGTGTGTCAGGAAATGAAATAGTAGTTTAAAACGAATGCAGTGTCATGAGGAGAGACTGTGAAAGGACATTCTGGGCTTTGGAGGAGTTTCGACGTCTTGCTACATGCTGTCCTTCGACGGGGCCCAAACACAGTGCAGAGTTCTAAATTCTCCAGATATCCGGTGCTGTGTCCGCCCATAGTGCCCGGCACACCGCACAAATAGTTACACGGATACATTGTTAGAGCCGAATCTGTTACAAGCTGCAAAAAGTGCAGAGTCGCAGCTTTTCACAAACCTCCATGTTGTTTTTCTGTGTTTGATATATGTGACCGTCATTGTAGCAAACCAACGTGGACCTGCTGTGGTTCAACTAGACTGCTTTCAAAGTGTGCAGAAATCAATAATTGGTAATTAATTGGCTCTTACATCCCCGCATGTCTTCTAAAATCTCATCTAAAACAGTTCCACAAACAAATCATGACCATTCGAGCTGCGTTTAGATTATTATGTGCACTGATCAGCCACTGCATTAAAACCACCTGCCTAATATTGTGTAGATTCGTTGGGACGTTGGACACAGGACCTCTGGAGGGGTATTGTGGTGTCTGGCACTGGATCCTTTGGGTCCTCTGGATTGTGGGATGGGAACCAATTGAGTACACTGCAAATTACTTGACACTTGCCAAGATTTAAAATGTTATTTTCAAACACGACAGATAATTTGGCTCGTTTTAAAAGTTAATTACTCATTTTTAGTCCTTGATTTTACAGTACATTTTACTTGCTTGCATGGACAGATAATTTCACTGCTTTTAAGTAATTTCTTCTCAAATTCAGTGTTTTTATCTTATATTTAGGCTACTCTTTTTTGCTCCTAACCTTTATTGATCTGGGGAAATTCCTTCTCTGCATTTGACCCATCCTATTCATAGTTAACCACCTTACCTAGACATACTAGGAGCGCCTGGGGATCAGGGCCTTGCTCAACTGGGACAAGCGGTCATTCTCACTTTCCCATCTCTACCTAATGCCAGTCTGGGGGCTTGAACCAGCGACCCACCAGTTACAAGTTGGCTTCACAAACCACTAGGCCACCACTGCCCCACTGGACTGGGCTTGTTCCCACGTATCACTGTTCACATTGGGATCGGGGAGTTTTGAAGTTGGGTCAGCAACTTTTTGTCGTCTTTCTTGAGGCATTCCTGAGCAGTTTTTGCAATGTGGCATGGTGTACTGTCCTGCTGTCTGTAACAGTGTGTAATTGGTGATATGTGTCAAAGTAGCGTCCTCGTGAATGCCAGATCCCAAGACTTCCCAGCAGAACACTGTATTGTAACAAGATAATCAGTGTTATTCCCTTCAGCTGTCAGCGGTTTCAGTGTTGTGACTGATCGGTGTTTGTTCGTTAAAAATGTCTGAATCTAGAGGGAGAGAAACAAACTGTCGTGATGCAAACAAGATATTAATCAACGATCTGCCTGGAACACAGGGAGGGTTTTGCTCTGGGAACTTATCAGATAAAATGATTGAGGCACCTACAGAATCTTACAGGGCCTCATTTCTTTCTCTTTGCGCTCTCAGGTTCCCACGATGCCTCGCGCCTACAGAGAGAGAGGCAGAGAGCGAGAGAGGGACCGGGAACGGGAGCGACTGAGGCGAGAGAGCGAGACCGAGGAAGAGGAGGAGAGAGACAGGGTTCTGTGCGAGATGAGCGACGGCGAGGAGAGCGACGACACCGCCTACGATCGGAGGCACAACATCCCGCCGAGCGACCTGCCGTGATCGGATTTTACCAGCGGAGAGCTTCACGGTCGATTTGTTTCACATTCATGACAGATTCTCCCTCTTTCAGCTTCACTGTTTAGCAAGATCTCAGCGGAGGTCCACTGGAGCTGGTTTCACTGCTAATATCTGACTGATCAGTAAACTTGACATGTATAGATTTTACAGTACTGCGATGACAACATCCTGTAGCTTTACTGAGGAGGCCCTTAAAACCAGGCCCGAGACTTTTCTCTGTGGTTTGATGCAGAAGTTAGCTGAAAGAGTTGTTTTGCTCCTTACCTCCGTCGCTGTCTTGATTTACCGTTTCCGAACTTAAACCAAACCTGAAAATGCTCCCGAATGCCTGCAGTCCCTCGACTCCGACTGAGAATTATGAGTCTGTTGTTGCTCGGAAACGTATGTTGGTGTTCTTACCAGCGTTTAATTGCACGACCACAACTTGTTAGTTACTCCTTTACTTTTACTCATCTCAATCTCTTCGTCTTCTACTTTCTTTGCGGGAACACTTTAACATTTAAAGGAATAATTCGACATTTAGTAAAATATTTGTTTACTTGCGGAGACGACACTATTGAATCCACTCATGTCTTTACAGCAAATGTTTAGCAATTAGTTACCTTAGCTTAGCGCTTTCATTTTTAGTTGCTGTTGACTGTCGTTTTTAGTTTGCTGTTTGCAGCCAAACTACTTTGGTAACTTTAGACACCAAAAGTACTGGTTGTGGTTTGGGAAAAGATGATAGGTTAGGTTAAAACACACCCCTGCAAACACTTGTCAGCTACCTTTTACTTTCGTTTTTAGTTGCTGTTTACTGTTGTTTTCAGTCACTGTTTGCTTTCGTTGACGCGACAAAACTACTTGGTTAATTTAGGCGGCAAAACCACTTGGTTAGGTTCAGGAAAAGATAATGGTTTAAGTCAACATGCACTCCTGTATACGGTTTTCAGTCGCTGTTTGCTTTCATTTTTACTCGCTGTTTTCAGTCATTTTTAGTCACTGTTTGCTTTTGTTGGCACTACAAGACCGCTCCATGAACTTCAGGCAATAAAACTACTGGGTTAGGTTAAGGAAAAGTTGAGGGTTTAAGGTAACATGCACCTCCGTATAAGGTTTTCAGTCGCTGTTTGCTTTCATTTTTAGTTGCTGTTTTCTGTCATTTTTAGTCACTGTTTGCTTTCATCGATGCAGCAAAACTACTTTGGTAACTTTAAGCACCAAAACTCCTGGGTTTGGTTTACGAAAAGATGATGGTTTAAGTAAAAACACACTCATCTAAGCACTTGTCAGCTACCTTTTACTTCCGTTTTTAGTCGTCGTTTACTGTTTTTTTCAGTCACTGTTTGCTTTTGTTGATGCGACAAAACTACTTTAATTTAGGCGGCAAACAGCTTGGTTAGGTTCAGGAAAAGATAGCGGTTTAAGTTAACATGCACCCCTGATAAGGTTTTCAGTCGCTCTTTGCTTTCATTTTTAGTTGCTGTTTTCAGTCATTTTAGTTGCATTTTTCGATGCAACAAAACTACTCTGGTAACTTCGGGCACCAAAATTACTGGGTTTGTTTGAGCAAAAGGTGATGGATTAGGTTAAAACACACTCCTTTATATGCTTTTCAGTGGCTCATTTTTAGTTACCGTTTTCTGTAATTTTTAGTCACTGTTTGCTTTTCTTGACACTGCAGAAGTACTTCATTAACTTTAGGAACTAAAATTACAGGGAAAGATGATGCTTCGGTTAAAATGCACTTGTGCAAACACTTTTTGGTCACTGTTCACTTTTGTTTTTAGTTGCTGTTTACCATCATTTTCAGTCACTGTTTACTTTAGCTGACACTACAAACTACTACTACTGGATTAACTTCTGGCATTAAAACTACTTGGTTGAGTTCAGGAGAAATTGATGGTTTAAGTTAACATGTACCCCTGTGTACGGTTTTCAGTCGCTGTTTGCTTTCGTTTTTGGTTGCTGTTTTCAGTCATTTTTAGTTATTGTTTGCTTTCGTTGATGTGACAAGACAACTTTGTTAATTTAGGCGGGAAAACCACTTGGTTAGGTTCAGCAAAAGATGATGTTTTAAGTTAAAATGCGCTCCTTTATATGCTTTTCAGTCAGTGTTTGCTTTTGCTTTTAGTTTTTGTTTTCTGTCATTTTCAGTCACTGTTTTTTGGTTCTGTTGACGCTATAAAATGACGTTGTTAACTTTAGGCATCAAAATTACTTGGTTTGGTTTAGGGAAAGAGGGTTAGGGTTAGGATTGTTTAAAACACACCCGTGCAAACGCTTGTCAGTCGTCGTTTGCTTTCATTTTTCGTCACTGTTGTCTGTCGTTTCCACTCACTGTTTGCTTTAGCTGACACTACTTGATTAACATTTAGCACCAAATTACTTGGTTAGGTTTGGGAAAAGATGGTTTGGGTTAGAATATACCCGTGCAAATGCTAAACACAAAAGTTCAGTTTTGTTTTCTACCAGTTTTTGTGAAAAGAAAATGTTTTATTCTGTGAAAAAACGTAGCTCTTTCACACTTCTGAGTTTCTTTTAGCATATTTTTCAAAATGTTGAATTATTCCTTTAAACTGCCTCAGTATTACCAACACATTCTAAATGTAAACGACAGAAATTAACAGCCAGCAGACATTATTTTTATACAGTTGTCTACCTTCTTGCGTCTCTCTACATTTTCCTCCTCGGTGCTCTTCTTAGCTCATTTCCTCCCCGACAGCAGTCACTGTTGATGTTAATACTGTCGATCTTCTCCATGGTTTGTATTTTCTTGTTGTGGTCCGGTGTGTGAAACGATGAATTCTAGGCAAGATGCTGTTTAAATTTTGTTGTATGTTTAAATTTATTTTACTCTCGTTTAGCATTTTAACTGTAAAAATAACTTAATCGGTCTCCCTCCTCCCACTGAATTGCCTTTTTCATTTCAAATTGAAGCTCATCTACTGCCTCCCTGCCATCCTCAAGTCTTAACTCAGATTCACAGGTCCAGGTTGTGTGTATATTGTATGTAATAAAATCTTAGAGATTTATTTAAAGTAACTGCAGTTCTTCTGTGTGTTCTCTGCTGCTTAAGTACCTTGTACAATCTGCGGGAGGATTTGCAGAGGAAAGGGGACACGCGTCAGTGTTTGGTGACTAAAGACACGGGGAAAAATCCTGCAGACAAAGATATTACTGGATGGAGAACAGACACACGAACCAAACGTCCACATCGAACACACACACACACACACACATGAGGCCGTGCTTACACTCTGATGAGACAAAGACACACAGATACCAGCGCACTTAATCCTCTCAAAGACGAGTTAGAGATGGCCGAGGCAGGAGAGGGCGACGAATGGGAGAGGAATCGGAGGGCGGCAGATGGCCAGAAAGACGTCAATCCTTTTCATTCTTCCCAGACAGCATAAGGGCACTGTGGGTAATTGGAAGCAGGGCTGACGTTCGCTTCGGGTCCCTGCACGTCAGAGAGGGGAGCCGAAGCGAGGCAGAGAGGGGACATTTAAAAGCTAAGGGTCGACAGAAACCGGAAAATCTGGAGTTGCGTTTTTGCGAGATTCACACTTGTGCGGATTTGCTGGGTGTTTTCTGGACGTTCTGGTGTCCGGTAAATGAAATGAGGCGCTAATCTGCCCCGTGGCATGACAGGGAGAGAGAGAGAGAGAGTCGCACTTCCAGCACATGACATGAGGATATCACACCATCTGAGGCGACAGGGGGTCAGGAATTTAATCACTGCAGCCATCGTGGTTGAGAGGAGCATCATCTGCTCCAAAACCACGTCCATTTTCTTCGCTTCGGCTCAGTTTGAACGTTTTCTAAAGCAGCTAGTTCTGCTGCTCAAGTGCTCCAAGATACTAAAGGTGCTTAAAGTGAAAAAGCACAAATTCAAATTAATTTTCATGAGTTTTTCCACTTTATGCAGCTTTATCCTTTTGCTTCACTACATCTGAGAGGCAAATATAGTACGTTTTACTGTAATACATTTGCCAGAGAACTGAGAAATGCAGATTTTCATACCTTTCCTGTCCAAGGAACCCTTTATCTCCCTTTTTTTTTTACTGTAAACTGTTATTTCTTTGAGTTGAGAACATTGTCCTACTTCTTAAGACGCATAAGTGATTTTTTAAAAACCTTTTAGATCAGCTGGAACACGCTTTAATTACAAATCTGAGAACACTGCTGAACTATCCAACAGTATATAAAGTAGTTGAAACAAGCTTAATTTTGTTTATCTGCAGCAGTTAAATGCAACGATACCGATCCAAAAACATGATATATAACATTAAAACACTATCAGGGAACATTTTACAACAGAATGAGTACTTAATATTTTGTTTAAGTAAGATTTTTACAGTGTGGTATTAGTACTTTAACTTATTCAAATGATCTGAAACATCTTCCATCACAGGTTTTAAAGTTTTTAGTTGTTATCATTGGTAAACACTGATGGTTGGAGGCTGAAAATGTCAATTAATTCAGCTGTTTGACAGAATAAAGTGCAACTCAAGTCGGCGGGGATTCATTTACTGGATCTCAGGCTAAATAAATCACAGATAAAGACGCATTTGGTTGTTTTTCTAATTGAAACGGCTGCAAAATCTCCCAATTTGCACAAACTAACCAGTGTGAAAACTATTTATAACAGGTGAAACAGACTTTTAGAAAATGTCTACGATTACTAATCTAATTTCATTGTTGAGATCGGTCATTTTGTCAATTAAATGTCCAAAAATAGTTCTCGAGAATTTCCCAAAACTCAACATGAAGTCCTCAAATGTCATGTAATGCAAATATATTTAATTTATAATAATAAATGGGAGATTTTTTTAAAAGTTAGAAACATCGGAAGCATCTGTCTGAGAAAAAACAATGAACAGATTATTAAAATAGTCGCCAGTGTTTTATCCCTTGATTGTTTCAGCTTTAAATTAATTATATACAAGCTTTAGTGAAACTTTATTTGATTTAGTTTGTGGAAAATCTGAATTCTGAATGAGTTTATTTGCCAAAACCAACATGTCACATATGATTAAGGTAAAAATAGCCAGTTTTCTTTTCCGCCCCAGAAGCTCGTTCTTTTTTTGGGGATGAGAGCAGCGTAATGTAAATCATCCTGACCACATGCTGTAAATGAAAAGGATCATTTCAAGATGAAAGATGCTGCGTTTGGATACTCTGAAGTCTTTTATGTCACATTACTGTAAATCAAACCCACCAGCTGCAGGAGGGATTCAGGCGTCCTGCTTCGTAGCTGTTTTAAAACTCAGTCTGACATCTAGAGGCGACATCGATCATCACACGAAGCGGAGGGATGCAGATTCACTCACTCGCTCGTTTCATTTCTAAGATTTCACAGCTGAACGAACAGCCTCCGATGCTCATCTCCCTTTAAGAACGCCACATCATGGTGCTTTTACAAAGTTGTTTACATGTGAACGCACCGTCACATCCTCTCTGAGCCACTTCACGAAGAGTCATCTGGAAAGAATCTTAGAAATCACAACACGAGAGATAAAGTATGACTTTATTAAGTAATGGAAGACATACAAAGGCACATCTGTCCTCACTGTAGATGCGGCTCACACTACATTCACACAGTCAAACACGTTATGAAGGTGCGTCGTTCTCATCTTTTGATAGGAAAAAATAAAGCGAGATCACGTAACACCAGTACTGGCCTCCCTCTGCTGGCTCCCCGTCCGTCTCAGGATGGATTTTTAGGATTTTATCGCTCGTTTTTAAGCTTTTAAACAAGTTGGCGCCATCCTTATTCGACATCATCATACCCCGGTTAGAACACTAAGATAAAGCCTCTAAGATCGACGCTCAAAAACAGAGATAGTTGCTCCTTCGTGGTGGCTGCTCCTCGTCTCTGTTTTCATGTAAGACTTTTGAAAATGACCCACTTCCTCTGAAAAGAATCCAACTGAAACAGATCTTGACACCCTGACTTCATCTCTTGCCGTCCCTTAATCTGCTTATTGCTTTCTGGTCATTGTGTTTTATGTCTTGATACTTTAGTTGTGCAACAATTAAATGTGCTTTTTAAGTAAAAATAGACATTTAGAGGTAAAAATCTTCCTTTTTCTCCATTTGAGAGTTAAACTTTCCCCTCTTTAAGGCTTGAGAAGTGTTCCTTAATGGCTGCCGTCTGCTTGAATTCATTCCCAAAGAAGTCACCCTAAAAAATTACAAAACAAAACAACGAACTTCTCCGAATCATCCAAACACTCCACTACCCAGTTAGCACGTCATCCATCTGACATACCAAAGCTCTGGAGCTCTGCTGTAAAACCAAACATATCATAATGCCATGATACGCTACCAATTCAACAACTGAACCATAGCTCACCGCACTGATCGCCTGTAAAACTAATCCTCGGTCACTGATTTGCAGCTTGGCCTCCAGGTTCACACGTCTGCACCGTCACAGTACAAATCTACGTTTTCGTCGAATCGTCCCAGTTCGTCGCGTAACGAGTTTACAGATGGACGGCGGTGGAGCAGATTATCTTGCAGGAGTGGTTTGAGGACATTTTGATCCTTTTTACCGCTGTGAAATGACGTCACCATCGGAACTCATTGTTTTTTTTTGAGTCGTGCGTCAAACAGTTAAATTAAGCAGAAGAGGCTCTGCAGCTCTTAAAACAACAAGGACTTTTCAATATAATGAGCTGAAAACTGCTGAAGAAGTAAAGTGATGCACTGGAAGAGTTTTTAAATTGACTTAAACTCTTCTTTTACATGTCGACTGTAAAAAAAACCAAAAAAGGTCAAAACTGTAACTGCATCCATATCAAATATGTGTTTCTACGAATGATAATTCATTCTTGGACAGCATCTCACCACCAAATCGCACCATTTTTAACTGCATTTAAATCAGCAGAAAATACTGTTTCTCTAGAATATCAAACAAAGAGATACCACATGTGTGATAAGTTCTGGAAAAAGTTTAGAATCCCAGCAGAAGTCTTGCTAAAACATAAATAAACAAATTAAAATCCACTGGTTTATAAGTTAATTAAAGTTAATTAATGTATCATTGATGTAAAAATGTGCCACATACACATTTAAAGAGGTTACTTCCCCAAACAGAGGACACAAAATACAAAAGTTGATCTACAGGTGAATAAATATTTGACAGAATGTCCCAGAGCCTGACTGCATCACTATATTCCATTATATTTAGAATTGTCAGTGAATTTTGTGCTTTCCTTTAATTAAATAAGACATTCCTGCCATAAATTAATACACAAAAGGCACAAATTAGTGCATAAAGTTTCACCAGAATACAGAAAATGAAGTGTTTGACACCCAGAATCTCCTGAGAGAGGATGTCTACATCTTTCCAGCGCTCAAACAGAATCTATGCCCATGAATCCACCGTTCAGTCATAGAGATGGTGAATAGTTTAAGACTCAATAAAAGAGATTACAGGTTCACTTTAACAGCATCATGTGGAAGGGATCAGGGTTGATCACTGCAAGTTTTAAGCTTGACTCTTTGTTTACGTCCACTGTCACTCATGCGTTGTAAATGTAAATAATTTCCTGCATGTATACAGCAGAATCAGTCAGCAGCCGATTAATTAATAATATAGATTCACACTTTTTTGTTGGTCTTGTGCTGATTTTGCTCGTAAAACCATCGAGGCATTATTCAGAATGCAATATCAGCTGTTTGATATGCCACTAGGCTATGAGACTGATGTCCCAGTTGACTCTGACGTTGCTGAATGCATGTGCGCTGTCGGAGGGCATTAAGCCTCGCGTAAGACTTTGTCATGGTGCCCCTTAACCCCTTATTTGCAACGTACCGCTGCAGCTGAGATAGCGTATGCATTCCCCTAACACTGGTTCGTGCATATTCAATACATACCTAGGAACCTTTTGCAAGCACTGGTTTCTCTTAGGACCGGTTTGAACGGCATTTGCGGCATCAATAAAAATCTACTAAAATCTACTATATGTGCTGTAGACAAATGAACAATCCCCACTTAATTTAACATCAACTTGAAATCAAAAACACATAAAATTATTGTTTTTATATAATTGTAAATAAATTCAGGCGTCAAGTGGCTATCATCTGTTACACAGCAAATACTGAGCTGTACCTCGACTTTAAAACTTTATGTTGCAAATCAAATCGCAATATCTGTCAGAAAAAATCGCAAAATTCCCAAATCGTTCGGCCCTAGTTTGCACCCATTTAGCATCTATTACCACAGAAAATTGGTCTTAAATGACTTTTAAAACATCTTATGTTGTCCAACCAAAAGCCACATTTTCTTTAAATATCCAGGTTTCTGTCATAAAAGATAAAGAATAGATCAGTGACTTTTTTCCCTATTTTTTGCTAAAAGTCCTCCTCTGGTTATTGATGAAACCCCTAAAAACTCATCTCTGCTCATTAAAGTTGCATATTTTGAAGTTTCTTCCAATAAAAGAATCCCTTCCTGTGTCATCAATAAAAAAATTTTTACCATTAATGCCTGTTGCATTCCGCCTTTATATCTACTATATGTGCTATAGACAAATTAACAATCTCCACTTAATTTAGCATCAACTTGAAATCAAAAACACATCAAATTATTGTTTTTATATAATTGTAAATAAATTCTGGTTGCCTCCTCTGGTCGCTTCACTGTTAAACATTAAGAGAAACCAAGTACTACAGCTAATCTACAATACTTAAAGCATGGCGTCAGGTTTTGGGAGATTCAAAATGGATTGGGGGCAAAAGCAACTCGATCGGGACGTCCTCACTGAGTGGTTTAACATGGGCCATGTGTTATCAGTAACGTGAGGACAGAGTTCTACAAAGCTACAGCAGTCACTAGTGTAGCCTGAGATCATCAGAGCTGCTCGTAGTCTCGGCTTCACCACTGGGACAGAAATGTCTGACCTGAGATCAGCTCTCTGCCCTGCACCTCTCTCAGCTGTATCTATTACACTGTGTAACTATGTGACACGCAAACTGGCTCCGGACCAAACTACATGGACTCTGTCTGCACCACCGCCGGCCGATGAGCGATCTCTTTGTTGTCCACGTCAGCGTGAGACCGCAGATCCGCATTTCTCCCATAACTCCTACAAGTACAGGGCATCACTCGGGGCGCACTTAGCAGCTGCACAAGGACAAATGATGGAGTTGTCTCCTCTGGAAATCTAACTTACTCAGACAAATATGCAGTGAATGGGAATCCGGCACGCAGATCCTTACGTAAACAGCCACTACAGCGATTGTACACATGCTGTAGGATGACAGAGTTCTGTTTGTAGCATATATTTACTTCTGGTGTCATCATCATTTTTACATTTGAGACTTTTGCATACAAATCTGTTTTCCTCCCAGATAAAAATCTCAGCTTACTAAACACTTTGATCTGTTATAATTTAATTCCCGGATGCCTCAGATAATCTTGTGTCGAGCTGGAATGAAATATATTCAATCACCTGCACAGTAAAGAAGATTTTTAACATGTTTGTTAACAATTTGGTAGCCACACGTAACACCTCTACACCTCTACCTCAATCTGAATAGTCTACTGATTATAGGGGGGAAAACATACTCGTGCTTCAGTCCACTGAATGTGAAAAAAGGGTTAAAACAGTCGAAAAGTAAGTATACGAGTCTACATGTAGGGAGTATGCACCAGTGGTAGAATCACTATTCAGATCCTTTACTTAAGTAGCAACACAGCAAAGTGAAAATACTCCAATAAAAGTAAAAGTCCTGTAAATATTCCTTCTTCAAAGCAGCCAAATGAAGTTAAAGCATCAAAGTAAAAGTCCTGCTTCGGTCCCTCTAATTGATATATTATTATATATGACAAAGTTACATTGTTTATAGTGAAGCCTTACACTGGAAAAAATGCCCCTCCCAAAACAAGAAAAAAAAACTTATTTCAAGGCACTTTTACTTTGAAATAAGTGAAAGAATCTGCCAATAGAACAAGTGAAAATTTGCTTGGTCAGATTTATTGAAATAAGACATGATATTTAGAATATTGAGGTCTTAAAATTAGCAGGGAAAACTTATTTTAAGCTATATTTTAGCAGCATTGTCAAGCTGAGGTGTCTTAGAATAAACCAGACATGCTAAAGAATTAAATAGATGTTTGCTTTAATAAGTTTAATGTCAGCTTCTTAATTTGAGATGTGTTCAACTTATTTTTAGTTGTGTTAAAGTGGCTCTTCTCTAGATTTAAGACCATCTTGTACTTGAAATAAGATCACACAGATTAATTGAAGCATTCTGAGATATAATGTCTTCTCACAGTTGGCTAGAAATCCTAATATTTAGTGGTGTTTGACAGCATTTGAAGGTGTTGTGTTTTAGGTGAAGCCAGCTACACCCAAAAGGAGGTGTTTTAACTCAAAAGCAGACATTTGCTTTGTTTTTTTTTAACACGTTTTACACATGCAGCTGTTTTCTGATATGAATTGGTGATTTTCCAATAAAATGCATTTACTTTATTTCTTAAATCCAGATTATTTATCTCATACAAACAACAGCTCAGCTTGAAACATGTATGAAATGAAATGAACCTTGTTTCTTGTAAAATACAACTCAGAAATAGATCATTTCAAGATTGTTTGACTTAAGATATTTAAGATGCGTTGTCTTAAAACACGTCCCTCCATGTTGCTGAAATGTTACCTGTAAAGTGAATTTATGTTAAATCAAGTGGGTTGAGACAATTTGACTAAAAATAAGACGAATAAACTTGGTGAGATGTTGAGTTTTTGCAGTGTTTTTTGTTAGCAGCATGTTACGGTTGTAGCTGCTGCAGGTGGAGATAGTTTGAACTACTTTATATGAGGTTTTGCATCCAGTTTTATATTTAGTTTTATATTCAGGGACAGCAGATAAACCTGAGGAATTGAGAGGGGGAATTATTTTTGTCTCTAAATGGTGATTTTTGCTGAGATATCAGATCGCTGGAGCATGTGAGAAGTTTGTCTGAAATGTGAGCTCAACTACACGCTGCTTTTTGAAAGACATAAGGAGTCAGAGAGGTGGGAAACTGATGGTTTGATCTTTAAAAACGTGTTGTATCTTTAACAAATTCCTTTTTAAAAGTAACTGAAGCTGCCAGATAAATGGAAAGTACAAGTACCTTCTTACTTAGGTACATTACGTGGGTTCCTGCATGTTAGTTCCTCTCCACCACTAGTGTATAGTTTCAAATGCTAATTAGGAATGAATGAATAGTTCCATGTTTTCATAGGTTTAATATCAGGAAACTTTCTAGGAAATTCAATCATATATAAAGTTTTCTTGCTTTGCCCAAAACCAGCAGTAAGGCTCTTGTCGTTAAATCGTCTTCGGAAACAGAAAAAAATCTGTTGTTTTCGTGCAGCTGGTTGGATATTTTTATTTGAGATGGACAGAAGATGCTCTGACGGATCTGGAAACGCTTTTAAGTTCTGCTTATCTGTCGAGGAAAACAGATTCCTTCTCTGTATCTAATCAGCCTCAGATTTAAAAACCATGATCACACGAGAGGCACAGACCTGGGTTTGAATCAGTGCGCTTCTCCGTGTCGCCGTCTCGTTCCTCCTTCTCGTCCTTTCAGCTGCGTCTTTCGTGACGGCAGCGTTCGTCTGTCCGTCAGACCTGAGTGACCAGCGGTTCTTTGAGGTAGAAGTTTATTCCTTTCTGACCGGTTTTGTCGAGCGCGTCCAGCAGAGCTCCATTGAGCGGCGGCCTGATGACCCTGTTCTGCCCGTACAGCGGTGCGTAATCCTCAATGTTTTCAGGCCAGGTGTCCGCTCCGTTTTCGTCGTCGTCCTCCTCGTCGTCCTCTTTGTCCTTCTCCCAGAGCGACGTGGCCACGTGGTGATACTCCTTGGTGTCCTCGCACTCCATCCCTCGGTGGTAGAAGTAGCTGAAGTTGGACACGATGACGGGCACCGGCAACGAAATGGTGAGGACGCCGGCGATGGCGCACATGGAGCCCACCAGCTTCCCTCCGACCGTCCCCGGACACATGTCGCCGTAGCCGACCGTCGTCATGGACACCACAGCCCACCAGAAGGCCTCGGGTATGCTGGTGAAGGCCGTGCCGGGACTGTCCACCTCAGCAAAGTAGACGGCGCTGGAGAAGAGTATGACGCCGATGAAGAGGAAGAAGATGAGCAGGGCAAGCTCCCTGAGGCTGGCCTTCAGCGTCTGGCCGAGGATCTGCAGACCCTTGGAGTGTCGAGACAACTTGAAGATCCTGAAGACCCTCACTAGCCTGATGACCCTGATGAGGGCCAGCGACACCGAGGGCTGAGCGCCCTTGTCCTTGGCCAGCTCGGTGCCCAGCGTGACGAAATAAGGCATGATGGCGAAGAAGTCGATGATGTTCATGACGTCCTTGAAGAAGTGCACCTTGTTCGGGGAGCTGATGAGGCGCATGACGAGCTCGAAGGAGAACCAGCAGATGCAGATGGTCTCGACTATGAAGAACGGGTCCTGGAAGGGGGTGAATCCAGGCGGGATCATGATGGTTTCGTTGGGCGTGGTGGGGTGAGGGATGACGGTGAATTGCTGCAAGACAAACAAAGAAGCAGAAGCGGTTGGACTCCAAAATGAAATGAAAACTCAAAGCATGCGAGCTGCTCTGCCTCACGGATTATTTTATCCATCTGTTGTTTATTGAAGTTGGAAAAAGGAATATGAGAATAAAGGGGAAAGGTAGTAAATAGCTCCATGGAGACGGTGTTTATCGGAGAGTAAACAGAGAGAAAACAAGGAGTAAACAGGAAGGGGACAAGTGAGGAGAAGCGATTATTGTGAAAGTTTGTCCTCAGCACATTTGTAATATGACATCTGTCACCAGGAGATCGCTGATACCCTGCTAACTTCTCCCTCCTCTCCTTTTTCACTCACCTGGCTTTCATTTTTTTCTCGCAGACTTTTATATAAATCAGTTTCTCTATATTTAAACGCACAAAAAACATTAAGTTCATGTGACTGTGGCTTGTGTTACAGGCATCTGACACTTCGTTTAACCCAGCTGCTTGTTTTTTTCTGGGAAGTAGGTGCAGGTTTGACATAACTGGGCATTAGTGTCTTTTAACAAGTTAGATAAAGTTACTCTAAAGCGTTTGATGGCCTCGCAGCACATATTGTCCATGACACTGTATATTTATACACTCAGGTCCCGGTTTATTAGGTAGGCTAAAACTAAAGTAGTCCAATACAACAGACCTGCAGTAAATCTTCCTCTTAGGGAGGTTTTAGTGGGTTGGACCAGCGTTCTGGAGGCATTGATTCAACTGTGTGATCATTCGTGCTGCTTTTCAGCTGCATTGCATTATTCTGACAGATGTTTTTGTTGCTTAGTTTAGCTTTAAAGTGAAATGAGCAAACCAACAAGACCTACATCCTCCAAAAACATCTTTCTAAACCCTTTTCAACCCAAACTGAAAATTGACTAATTATTAAGAAGGGCTTTACTGCTCGTATGTTGTATTAGATTGCAGTAGTTTTGGTCAGGTGTGCCTAATAAACGAGAAAATCGAGCATTTGTTTCTGTGTTTCTGTCTTCCCATCAGCCATTAGCCCTATGTCCTCATGTGTGCAGCGGTGGAGGAAGTATTCACATCAATTACTAAAGTAAAAGTACTAATAAATCACTGCAGACGTGCTCTATTACAAGTAAAATGATTGAAAACTCATTCTACCATTATCATCATTAGATTATTATTACTCATGCATGAATGGAAAAGCAGGACTGTTTTCTTTATTAACTAATCGGCTGATTATTTTCTCCATTAATTGATCAAATCGACTGAAAATAGTGAGAAAAGTCATCACACGTTCTATAAACTATTATCAAAATGGCTTCCAATTTCCTGTCAGTTGACTAATTAATTAACAGACTGTTTTTCAGCTAGCTATACTGGTATAAGCTGTATTTTGATTTATAACAAAATATCATATTTTTAAGGTTATTCGTCTGTTTTGTGAGCAAAAATCTTAATTTGTAAAGTAACTAAGGCTGTCTGATACAGGTAGTGGAGACTCAAAGTACATCAAATTTGCTCTCAAAGACAGCTTGAGTGAAGCTTGAGTACATTCAGCCACTGCATGTCCTCATATACTATCTGAACTGAACTGCTTGCTGCATTTACAAAGTGAATTCTAAGACGGACGCCGCTCAGATGAGGTTGAATATGGATTTCAAATCTCACTTCTGATTATTGCAATCCAGCAAGTTTGGATTTTATTTTAAGATCTCTCAGATGTCTGCATCCGGTAAAGAAATAGTTTGTTGACAGCGGAGTCCAGACTGGCCTGGACTTTACGGCTCAGATAGCTCGAGTGATGTCAGGATTTGTCTGCTGGTCCGGTCAACACTTTGTAGAATGTCACATAAAACCAGTGGCATGAATGTTTTAGGATCTAACAGGGCGAGTTTAGTGAGATTTCCAGCGAGGCGAGTGACGGATTACGTGGAGACGGCCGTGCATGTGTGTTTGGTTTTTGTTTGCGTTGAGTCCATAAGTGTGAATCACATGAGTATCTATGTATGGGAGTGGCGGAGCAGCGTCGGTGCTGATTGGGAACATAAATCCACCGAGTGCTGCTGCTGCTGCCCGAACCTCCACAATCCGTCTCGTCTCCAGGCTACTGGGGGCTAATTTCATTTTGCGGCGGTCATCAGAAAAGCTGATCTGCCGGCGTCTTTTCCATGCCGTTTTCAGTGTGTAGCCTATGAGTCACTGCGTTTATTAATACAGACATTGGTTTATGTGTTGATGCACTCTTAGGGTTGTCCTTCCTCTATATTTAGCCCTTTAGATCTCCAAGGGGTAACGTGAGACGAGCTCATCTCCTTCCCTTTCCTTCACACTTGCTTCTCTTCCTCCGAGTCCTTCTACTTTCTCTCTAACGTCTCACTACTTTGCAAGTATCCACTTCATCTGAATGTGCTGGTTGGCTCTGGCAGGAGGCCCTGAGTGGCAGCATCTCCACAACATATCGCTGCTCCAACAGTAAACCTCCATCCAGCCCGCTCTCTTGTTTCCTCGCCCTTGTTTTTCCACCTCATCCCCTTCATTCCTTCCCTTCAGTCGGACTGGATCAAATTTAATGACAAGTCCAAAATAATCTCCAGAAAATCTTTCCTACTCGGTCTGCTGCCCTTTGCTTTCTCCTGATTCTAAACTTTTCCCTGATGCTACTTCCTGCTCCCGACTTCAGTTTTGCTGATGGAGGAGGTTGAGATGTTTTCACCTTGTGCTCTCAGAGCCGCTGTATGTTTGGCGAGGCGACACCTGTCAGCGCTTGTTGTCCTTCTATGTTCACCTCATCTCTTTCCTACAGCTCTGTTCTCCCTGTCAGCAGGTTGCCTCCTCCTTCACTCATCTCCCTGCTTTACATGATTTTACACCAATAAAACCTCCATCAGCAGCCGTGTGAGTCCTCACCTCCCTCCGCTCCTTCTCAATCCTGAACTCCGGCAGAGTCTCCAGGCAGAAGATGAGGATGGAGATCACGATGACCATGACGCTGATGATGGCGATGATTCTTGCCCCGCTGG
This sequence comes from Dascyllus trimaculatus, assembly GCA_024666655.1. Taxonomy (NCBI): domain Eukaryota; kingdom Metazoa; phylum Chordata; class Actinopteri; family Pomacentridae; genus Dascyllus; species Dascyllus trimaculatus. The sequence continues at coordinate 24,029,593 of CM045458.1, read as the reverse complement.
ACGACTCCGGATACTCAAACAGCATCCAGATGCTCTGCTGCCACTTCTTGGCAGGTAAAGGTCTCTCCTCCTCCTTGGCGAAGCCCTCGTCCTCCTTGAATCGGTCGATGATCTCCTCTCCGAGCTCGTAGAAGCGCAGCTCCTCCAGGAACATGTCCAGGGGGATGTTGGCGGGCCTTCGCAGCCTCCCGCCCGACTGGTAGAAGTAGAGGATGGCGTCGAAGCAGGCCCGGTTTCTGTCCAGGAACAGTTCGTTGCGAAGTGGGTCAAAGTAGCGGAGGCGGCGGCGGGGGTCTCCCAGCAGGGAGTCGGGGAACTGGGCGAGGGTCCGGAGCTGGGTTTCATAACGCATCCCTGACACGTTGATGGCCAGACGTTCGGTCAGAGCCCAGCCGCTCCTCCACTGACCCAGCCGGCGGTTCTCCTTCCGGGCGTCCCTCCTCGGCTCCTTCTCACCGCTCTCCTTCTCCAGCTTGTTGTGCTTGTCTTTGCTCTGCTTGTCTTCATCACTGACCTCCTCAGACTTTTGTTTGTCTTTTGTCTGCCCTCCTCCATCTTTACCTCCACCCTTGTCTTGATTATCCATCTGTCAGACTTGGATTTTGTCTTTCTTGTTTTTGTCTTTGCACTGAAGAAAAGAAATCAGAGTTAAAGTAGCGACGCAGAAACAACAGGACAGAAAAACACAAGTAAACAGACACAAAAAGGCAAGAAAAATCCCCATTTTTGTGCAAACAATTAAGTAATATTGCTGTTAAGTTTAGCCACAGTGTCCAAAAATCAGCTACATCGCAAACCTAATAGCACATTATTTTTATTCTGTTTCTTACCTCTGTTGCCAGGTTATTTTGTCTACGCCATTTATATGATTTATAGACTGAGACAGCCCGTTTTAACCACATACTACAACCAAAATGACCCTAAAGTTAAATCAGCACCTTTTCTTAACACTTTTAACCAAACCTGGACATGATAACCTTAATAAAATTGCAATTTACTGCAGAATTGTTGCATTATTTTTAGTTTTCGGTGCGCCTTATAAACTGTAAGTGTATGAAATTTTAAGTTACTACAAGCTGCATCCTCCAAAATGACCCTAAAGTTAAAACAGCACCTCTTTACGGTAGTTTCCACAAAACTTGGACATTATAGCCTTCATGAAATGGTAATTTAGTGCACAACTGTTGCATTATTTTTAGCTAGGTGCACCTTCTAATGTGGGATATTTTAAGTCTAACATCAGATGAACATGCATTTAAGCCTTTATGTTGATTTTTTTAGCCAACTTCTTAGGATTTTTTACACCTTTTTCTGCTGTATATCGCTATAAATCATCATGTCCATCTCCACACATGCAGTCAGCAGGAACCCACCTCAGCCCGGTGTCCTCCTCTCACCTGTCTGCCTGCCAGATTCAAACTAATCACACCTCCAACGGGTGACCATGACTCTCCCACTGTCCCTCCAGCCTCCAGGTGCCTTTTAGCCTGACCCTTCCCTCCTTCTGCTGCAGTTTGTGTATCACTCCCCTCATTACGATGTCCAGGCAAACCCTCCGGATTGTCCCTCCTTCATGTGTCACGCTCGGGAGGTGAGGAGGAGGGTGGGGGGAGTCGGAGGAGGCAGCGCGGCTCCTTCAGGGGCTGCTGTGGTGTTAATCTGCAGCCCCGGGTGAAGTTAAGCTTGTTTGTAGGTCACTCACTGTCTTCACTTGCACCCTTGTGCTCTCTCTCACGCTCAGTCTGCCCCCAGGGAATGCTGCGGGGCCGAAATTCAATCTTCAGCCCTCTCCTGGCTACTCCGAGAGCCCCGCTGCCTCCTCTCCCCCCTTTTCCTGCCCCCGGCTCGAAAATGTCACCCTCGTAACCCCTCACTCTTTCTTAAACATACTGTACATATTTGCAAACATGCGTGCACGTCAGCTTGCACCGGCCAGAACTATTAGGTTAAAAAAAAAAAAGTAGGGGGGAAAGTTGTGGTGCTGGTGATCATGATTTAGGCTCTTGAACGAGACCACAAACATGTGCTAAGGATTTATTCTTCGCCTCTAACTGCTTTTATAGATCGACTATAAATTAGAGCTTAAATTTTACTGAGGTTTGTGCAGAATTATCCACAAAATTTACCAGCCAGACCATCCCTCATTTAGTAATAAATATAAAACTGGATGCCTGTGGTTGTTTTAGACAGTCAAGCATCTCAGTGTGGCTATGTGCAGAAAAACTACAAATCCCATGAGGCAAAGTGTGCAAATATTCACTTAAAATACTTCAAATTCATAAAGTCTGTGGTCCTTTCAAGTGATTCTGATAAGTAAGATGATGAAATTGTACAGTGGCGTCCCAAAGTCTGAGTGCACGTCTAAAATGTGTCATATTTTCATGTAACCTTGGAAAAAGTGAGCAAGATCCATCTATTGAAGCAGTTTTCAGATGATTAATGTAGCATTGTGATAAAGGGGAAAACATGCCACCAAAACTTGGTAGAAGTGTCAGAAGTCAAGCTGTTATTCTAAACCAGTGATTCCCAAACAGGAATAACAAGTATCCTGTGGGGTACGTCTGTAGTAGCCAGAAGGTACATGGAAGGATTAGCTCCCCTCATCTGAAAATCAAATTACAGTTTATCACATGAGTGGACATGAACATGTTTGAGCATAAATATTAACAATCAACCAGCCAAAATGAACGTATAAACTATTAAAATAGATAAGTAATGGTGAAAAAGTGAATAAATGTTTTAAGTAGCGACCTAAAAGTATAGCTAACTGTATAAAATGTCAGCTAATACTAGAGATAATAGGTTGAAACCGTTGGCTAAATTGGATATTGGTAGCTAAAAGCATAAAATTATGAATACGCATTTAGAAATTATTTGCTCAAGTATGATTTGCAGTTAAAAAAAATTGGCTAATATTAGAAATTAACAGTTGGAAATCATTAGCTAAACGGATAGCTAGCAGTTGAAATCATTAGCTAGCAACAACATGGAGTTGAAACTGCTAGCTAGAGCGGATAAACAGCTCGAGTAGCACGCTAACACTACTGATAAACTATTGAAAATTGTTAGTTAAGGCATAGATAAACATTTTTAGGTAAAAGCATGGGCAACAGTTGAAATTGTGTGATAAAATTTGGAATTAAAAATCATAAATCATTTGCTGAGTATTGCTTATTGGGGAAACTGTTAGCTAAAAGTTGGATTAGCAGTTGCGACTATTAGCTCAAAGTGGATAAACAGCTAACAGTGTGGATAAACGCTTGAAAATTATTGTTTGAGTGTCTGAATAAGCAGTTAAAATTATGATTTAAAGTAGGTATTAACAGTTGAAACAGTTAAATGCTCAAATTTATGGATAGGTAGTAAAATATAAAGCTTAAACTCATGATTACATATCTTTGACCACTGAATTTTAACAGTGTCCACTATTTTTACATAGGTCCCATTTAAATTAAATTCAATTTAACAAAACATTAGAACATGAGCAGCGCTGTTGTAAATATTTTAAGTTTTCAATTTACAATTTCCGCTTTATTGTAAGTTTTCCGATGAATACCGTGATTTCCCATAATCCGAGCAGCACCTGAAGGCAGCAGAGCAAGCCCCATGATTTAGTGGGACTTTGAACTCATCAAACAAACCGCGGTGACGCTCTTTAACACCTGACGAAGCACTTTCTGCTGCGAAAAGAGGCGGAAAGAGCAAACACTGATCTTCCTGCGGAGCTGCGGAGCGACAGGTTGCGCTGTTTTTATTTATTTGCGGCGTTTTACGACCAGATTCATCAGACGACATGTCCCTCCGCTACCAGAACAAAGTCGCTATTGTCACCGGAGGGTCCAAAGGGATCGGCAGAGGGATTGTCAGAGTGTTTGGTTGGTACTTACGGTTGTTTACACTGTGGGCTTGGTTGTGGCTGCAGCTGGATGTGACGCACTAAACTTTTTGCGTCTTTTTTTAGTGGAAAATGGAGCCAAAGTGGTGTTTTGTGCACGAGGAGGTCAGTAATTCTGCTTCTTTTTTACCTTTGCTGAGAAAGTTGCATCACCTCTTTTTGCAATTGTCTGCAAAGCAACATGTGCATCTGTCAAAACATGCAGCTGGATGCACTGTATTTAATAAATGGGGCTCTAACTTGTAATCATACCTGTGTTGCAGGTGCAGCAGGTGAAGCTTTAGAGGCGGAGCTGAACAAAGCAGGACCAGGTTCATGCAAGTTCATCACATGTGACATCTCCAAGGAGGAGGACATCAAGGTAAGGCACAGCTTCAGTTACAGTCTGCACAGATTTACAGTCGGAAAGCAGCAATGATCACAAGATCTGCAGCTCACATGGTGTCACTGAACTCATCGTGCCCATTGTTCTCTCAATCACTGATCATTTTGGGCTATAAAAGGCCTCCAAATGATAAAAAATGTTCAGCAGTGTTTCCCAAAGCTGAAAATGATTTCCTCAAATTAGTGTTTTTGTCGAAAGATATTCATTTTACTGTCATAGAGGAAGGAAGAAAGAAGCTATGAAGAGAGAGAGAAAACAAAAAATACATGTCTGTTCAAATTGCAGGCTTAACTTACGGCCTTATTTTATTAAAATAAAACCTAAAAAATACAAAATAATACACAAAAATATAAACAAAGCCTGATCCGGCTCTGGATTTGTTGGGTTTTCGTGAATATTTTTGTGGAAAACTGCTGTTTCTTCTCTCAGTTGTAGCCCTGATAACCCACTTTATGTGACGTCATACTTGAACATTCAGACACTGATGATTATCAATCGATCTGATCAAATAGAATCTGTTTGTTGACTTAAATTTAGGCGTCAGTTTTAACAGAAGGAAATATAAAAATACAGGATAAATGCAAATATAAAAACAAAACTTGCTCATTGGGAATCATGGTTTTGTTGGGTTTTCATGTATATTCTATGAAAACTGCTGTTCGTTCTGCTGATGGGAGCCGCAGACCCTCATTCGATCAGCAGTGATGATCCTCAGCATGAAGGTCGACTCATGCAGCTGCTGGTCGACACACAATGAGATGTTTTCCTCTTTGATCCAGTTTGAGCTCCATGGAGAAATCTCAAATGTGCATCCATCCATGCGCCCCACGAACACTCTCCGAGCTTGTTTGACCACACCCTGTAGATTTACTTAGGAAACAAGTAGTGTTATGTTCTCGCTAAGCTGTCAGAGTTCGTATTAATGTGTTTTTGTTGTTCAGCCTTGTTGCTATAAAGCTCCACTGACTCCTCTGCAGTAACTCACTGTGTCTCCACAGCGACTGATCGCAGCCACAGTGGAGCTTCACGGACACATCGACTGTCTGGTCAACAACGCAGGCTGGCGTGAGTCTCGCTCTTGTTTTCTAACCTCCTGCAGACAGATTATAAAGATGATAAAGTCACCATGGTGCTTCTTTCCCCCTCCGTCTCTGACTGTGAATCCCTCTGCTTCAGACCCTCCTCACAAACCGACCGACGACACCACAGCGGAGGAGTTCAGAGATCTGCTCAACCTGAACCTCGTCAGCTACTTCTTGGCCTCTAAAGTAAATCTTCACTTTTCTGTGCGAATAATTCAATTAGAACTTTCACCTGTAAAAGCGACCTCTGAGGAAAAACAGTGACAAGAACTTTATTACACAAGGACAACACAGAGTGATACAGGCGGACATTTACAATAGATTAAAATACATCATTTATATTGATCTGGAATTATATGATCAGATGTTTTTTTTTGACATTTTTCAAGTTTTTTAAATTAAAAAAAAAACTACATTAAATTTTGATTATGTTGCATATTTTTGCAGAACTGTCAAATTAAGTGTCCAATACTGAAAAAGTATATTGACATAGCTTTAATTTGAAAGGTCTAAGAAGTCACAGTTGAGTCACTTCCTGGAAAACTGAAAAGGAAAATTTACACTTGGACATTGAGGCGATAATCAAGGATATTTTATTTTATTTTATGAAGATAAAACAAAGCCTCATTGGAGCCTTTTATAATATTTTACAAATTTATTTAATTTTATAAAATAAAATGTTTTGTACAAATAAAATATGCAATAAATTAAATACAAAATAACACACATAAAAATAAAATTTCAAACAAATCGTGCTCATAATTAATCCAGGGAATTCTGTGATTTGTTGGGTTTTCATGTAGAGTTAATCTCCATAATAATAATAATAATAATAATAATAATAACAGTCCGTAGGGTTTTAGCCTTAATAATAATTAAACTACTCATGCTAATCTCTAATATTAACAATAATGTAGACTTGTTGGCCTTAAGATTTATTCTAGTGAGGTAAACTTGTATTTTATATCATCTTTAGAGGGTTTTAATCCTTAATATTAATATTTTTTAAGTAGACTCACACCGTACAACCTCAATATTTAAACTTGTGAAGGGAATTCGTAAAGCAAATTTCACTTCTGTACTAGAAAACACTTTTTTGTTGCATCAAAGTTCTTTCCAGTAGAGGAATAACTGACTTGTGTCGACTAAATATGAGCTGCTATTCAAAGAGAGATTTTTATTCTGAGAAATTAGATTTTCAGCAAATAGTTTTAATGCTTTGAGTTCAGTTTTAACATTAAATATTCACAGTTATGTTACTGATTACTTCCTTGTGTCCACACACCTCCTCCTTACGCCTGTAGACGTTTGCATTAACACGACGTCTCCCTCTCTGCAGTACGCGTTACCGTCTCTACGACAGCGTCAGGGAAACATCATCAACGTCTCCAGTCTGGTGGGAACCATCGGTCAGAAAGACGCTGCTCCATACGTGGCCACCAAGGTGAGTCCAGGTCAGGAAAACGTGCTTCATCACTTCCTGAACCTCAGCCGGCTGATGGAGTCCTGTGATGCTGTGTTTCCTCCACTAGGGGGCGATCATCTCCATGACCAAGGCAATGGCTGTGGACGAGAGTCGCTACAACGTGAGAGTGAACTGGTGAGGAAACTGGTTTCTGGTTTCTCCGGTTTCACCAGTGTGGAACTATTTAGCTCTCAGAACAAGTACAGGTTATTTAAATGTGGAGGGAAGGTGCAGAGTAAAAATCATGTCTGATTAGAGGGTCTATGGTGCTTCAAGTATTTAATTGTATTTTACTTAAATTTTGGAGCAGATGTTTTTGGTTTGTTCACTCAAATGAAAGTAAGTACGTACTTTAGGTGTGAAGTATTTATTCCACAGAAAAGTAGCTTCTGTTAAATTATTAAATGTGAAAATATCAGCTTTCCAATCCTGGTGTAAGCAGCTTTTAACAGTTAGTTAGTCGGAGTCGGTCTTATTTGCTCTTTACAGTCTTCACTCATAGAAAAGGTCACACAGTAAATCTGAAGGGTGACTCAGGGTCTGAACTTAAAGAAAACACGAGCTCCACTGATTTTAATGGTCTCTAAAATATTGATAGAACTCTATTCTTGCCATGCTTTGCCTCCTTTTTCCCTGTCTCTTCCTCATTATGGATTACTGATGTAAGATTCTACACTGTCGCCCATAAAGTTGGAATAAAGTATCTTTTACTTCTGTCTGTTCTCCACAAACGATGAAGGCGGCTCGCTGGCATCTTCCGATTTCTGCGGCACAGATTAAACAGCTGTCGATCATCTCGTCTGGTAGTTAGTCGTGGAGATGTTTGTGGCCTCAGATGACCCGCCTCTCAATGATGTTTGAGGATTTTACAGACCACACTCTGCGATATTCCAAGGAAATCAGCAATGTTGGCTTGTTTGTGTCCGTCCTGTCGGAGTGCAAAGACTCTTTGGTGTATTGCCAGTTGCGTCGGAAGAGGCATATATTCAAGGGAACTCCTGTGTCAGATTCGGTTGAAAATTAATGCACAAATTCTGAAAACGTGGACGTACTGCTACAGATTTCAAGCAGGAGAAGGACAAGACAGCCATGGACTCAGTATGTGATCACTGAACCTGGTTAAAGTGACACTGAAGTGTATAAATCGGAATAAAGGATGAATGTAAACTAAATTATTCCAACTTTATGGACAGCAGTGGACCTGAGGGTGAAACAGGAGGAGGATTGTCCTTCTCACATTTGTAAAACAGAAAATAAATTGTTTTTTTATTGAACGATTCACTAATTATCTTGAAGTGCTCTACTATTATTTACATTTAACAGCATCTCTATTTGTTTCCTGTGTCTCTGCGTGGTGCTGATAGATGTGTTATATTCATATTCATGCTCTCACTGATAGGAATGATCGTCAACAGCAGCTCAATCAATGCTTTATACATGTTAAATCTGCTGTTTCTAACCATAGTGGTCAAAAAATTAAGCAGTAATTTGAGATGATTAAAACGTTCTGCGACACTCATTTGTTCTTATTCGTTGAACTTTTCTTTAATTAGCTTTTAGTGAAATAGGAGATAATTTTACGTCTCTAAATGAAGCAGTATGAGAAGTTTAGAGGAGAAGCATCTGTTTGAAACGTGGCAGTCTTCTTTTTTTAATAAGAGAGACAAAGATATTCAGACCAGCTGGTGTTATTCCTAAAAATGCTTTGTGTATTTTATGCTGAAGTAAAGCTTTGATCTGAAATGTAACCGTTTTAATCAGATATGTGGATTAAAATCTGAATGTGGCGCCAAGTGGAAACAATCAAAGTAAAAATACAGCTGCACTTCACTACATTAATGTTCGTTTGCACCGATGACTATTAGAGTCTAAAATAACACACTGACAAAGTCTGACGGTAAAGCCTGAAGTCATGTCTTCAAGTTTGTCCCTCTGTATCTCAGACTGCAACTAGAACTCATTTAAAATGATAGAAAACAAAGTAATGTGCTCTTATCTTTCAGCATCAGTCTGCTTTAGGAAAACTTTATAAAGCACCAACATTTAAAACATGCTTTTAAGGTGTAATTCTACTTTTTACCTCTACTTAAATGACATAAAGGACTCAAAGAGTAACTCACGATAGGGTATTACTGCAATACGTTGCTCACAATAGTTAGATTTATCAGGATGCAGTGATCCTGAGACACATGAAGACAATCCTGTGTGATAAATCAGATATCTGAGAGCAATAATTACCCATAAAAGGCATAAAAAACTGGTTCATTCGCTGCATTTCTTTATTATTATTCTTTTTGTTTACCGCAAGTTCAAAGGTGGTAAATCAAACTGGTCGAGGGGAATCTGCTGAGTGTCTGAATGTTTTAATAAAAATATGAATATCTAACAGAAGTGTGGCACAAGAGGAAGAGATAAAACACATTGCTATGTTTATATTCTGTTCCACCTCTAATATAAAGTATAAGGATGGTATTTACTCCAGTATTATCTCGTCTTTGTCTAAAAACAGTGTCTGGCGTTTGTTGCAGCATCTCTCCAGGTAACGTGATGACTCCTCTGTGGGAAGAACTAGCAGGACAGACCTCGGATGCTGCAGCTGCCATTAAAATGGGAGAAAACGCTCAGGTGAGCTTAAAGTAGAGGTGATCGTTATACGAGGTCCTGGAGAGTCACAGGAATGACTGAAACTATGAAAAACAGCAGCAGTGAGGAGGAGGAGGATGTCCTGGTTGGCAGTGAAGGCTTTGATCCTAAGAAGTGTGAAGAGTCTGTGAACTCTGGTAAAAGAAACATGTTGAAGTTGTGAGTAAAGAAAATGAGACACAATCATATTAACCCTCTGAACACCTGCTACTAGATTATAAAGGGTTGTTATCTTTAAAAAAAATCACCAAAAGTACCCCGTTTACCACAGCAAGAAACTGTAAAAACTGTAATATTTGTCAGACCTTTCACTTACTGACAGTCCTTGAACATACCATGGAAAATATAAACATATAAATCTTGATATACTATGAAAATTACCTGTCTGCATGAAAAACACACCAAAGAAATAACCAATTTGCACCAGATTCTGTAAAAAAACAAAGATTCCTAGGCTCCTATGTACAACCGAGAAGCTATTACTGACTCAGGTGAGACCGGCTATCACGTAATAAAAATTCAAGGACTGTTAGGCTGAACTGCAGGCAGTGTTTACACCGAGCAGAGAGGATAGAAACAAACTAGAGAGAATGAGGGCAAAATAAAACGTACTGGATCAATAAAATGAATGGTAAATGGTCTGTACTTATATAGCGCTTTTCTCTACCTTAGTGGTTCCAAAGCGCTTTACAATGTGTTTCTCATTCACACACCAATGGTGACATGCAAGGCGCTAATCTGCCATTGGGAGCAACTTGGGGTTCAATGTCTTGCCCATGGACACTTCGGCATGTGGAGGGGTTCGAACCGCCAACCTTGTGATCAGTGGACAACCCGCTCTGCCACCTGAGCCACAGCCGCCCCTACACAGAGGAGCAAGTTGTTTGGAAGATACAAGGGGTGATTGATAAGTTTTGAGCCTGACCAAGAAAACAAGACTTGTTAGTCAAAATGTTTAATACCCTGAGAGAGCAACATGTCACAATAGTTTGAGTTAAATTTGGACTCAATGTGTGCATCAATGCATGTACAATACTCGAGTCAAGTAGGGTAGAGTAGGTCATTCAAGCAAAATGAACCCAGTTGGTGACCGAACTGTGATACAGTACCTCTCCTGAAAGGGCAATATGATGCTTCCCTGGTACGGCAAAAAAGAAAATCAAAGAAAAGCGCCGTGGAAAGCTCAGAGGTGGTGTCCTGCTCCTCCAGGACAACGCTCCAGCCCACAAGTCAGCTGTCGTCATGGTTACAATTCACAAATGTGGGTTCGAACTCGTGCAGCGTCAACCCTGCTCCCCAGATTCGTCTCGGTCCAACTTTCATCTGGTCGTAACATGAAACGGCTCCTTGCTGGGACCCATTATGCCGCTAATGATGACGTCATATCTGCAGTGAGCGACTTCCTGCAGGAGCGGTGATAAAACCTCCTATGAGACTGGTGTCAAGGCTCTGCAGAGACGCTAGAAGAAATGTGTGGACTCGCAGGAGGATCATGTCGAGGAATAAAGCGTTGTTGAAATTTACTCTGACTTTTTTCTTGGTCAGGCTCAAAACTTATCAATCGCCCCTCGTACGTTCAGCATGGTGAGACAAGTGTTGTACATGCTGACTCCAGTTATTTTTCAACTTTTGTGAGATAAATAATCAAATAAATTCAACTTTTGTTTTTACTTGTTATGGTTTGTGGCATTATAACTGTGTCACACTGCACAAAAGACGTCTTTGCGTTCTCTCTACCTCTAGTCACGGCTGTGTTGTTTCAATAGAGGTGCAAGACTTTATACTGCAACAACAACAAACAAAAAGAACCGCCCAGGAGCTGCTTGTGGTTCCCGTCAGGTTTCAGCAGCCAAACTGGAAGACAAGCAGAGAGAATCTGTCTCCCTGGAGGTCATTATGAAGCAGCTGCTTTAGCTTCTGAAGAGACGAAGCCTGTTTTACTGCCTGGTTGTAAACATCGACACCTTCAGTCCTGCAGCTCAGCAGACTGAGCTTCTGCACCAGGCTGCTTTTAACTTGCTTTTCATTGCAGCCAGACGAAACAATCGTCTCCGTTTGCACTTCATTATTCATAGTGGAAAAGTACGAGACAGATAGACGTGTGTCGGGGCTCCATCCTTCACGTGCTGCTGTTTGTTCTGGTGATTTATGACACTTTATCGCCACAGGAGAAGGAATATTACACTGTGTTTACTCAAGTTATTAAAATAAACAGCATGTGAAGCCCGCTGTTAAGAAGCAGAGCAGCAAGGATTAATGATTGTCAATGATTCAATTAGTCTGCTGGACATTTTTATAATCAATAAATCAGTTTGATTAATTTTTTAATGAAAACAAAATCAAAATGATCTGATTCCAGCTTCTTAAATGTGACTATTTTCTGGTTTCTCTACTTCCTCTGTGACAGTAAACTGAATATCTTTGGGTTGTGTGAGGATGTTTTCTTGGGATTTAGAAAACACTGGTTAACATTTTTAACATTTTGTGTCACTTAACAGACCAAAAACTAATCGATTAATCAATAAAATTATTGGCAGATTAATTTATAATGAAAACAATCGTTAGTTGCAGCCCTGTTTGGAAGTTGTCTGAGTAGAAATCAGTGGATTTGCTGCTGATTTGTTTTTTTTTTTTAAATGGAGTCTTGCGTAGAAAACAGCACAGGAACTTCTTTTACAAGCTGCCTTTTACAGCGCAGCAGCAGCAAACGGGGGGAACAGCTGCTGCCGGAGTGTAAAAACACACACAAACACGAGGAAGTTGCAGCCACAACTATGTGGGATGAGGACTGACTGGCTCTGCTCTCACACAGCTCGTGGGTCGGATGGGGACGGAGGCCGAGTGTGGACTAGCCGCCCTGTTCCTCGCCGCCGAGGCCACGTTCTGCACCGGCATCGACCTGCTGCTCAGCGGAGGAGCTGAACTCAACTACGGCTTCAAGAGTCAGATCCCCTCCTGACTGTCCTGACCTCCACGGCCTCCTCCTCATCCTCCTCTTCCTCCTCCTCGTGGCTGTGGAGCTGCTGGTTCATGCAGATTGCACACACAAAGCAGGTTTAAATACAGGGAGGGGGTTATATCCACTAATAATACTACTAATAAAGTGACATTTCATTCATTTTGCCTGCTGGAGGAAGAGTTTTGCATTTGCAGTAACACGACCTGCACCCCTCCCCACCGATGGACCAATCAGCTTCCAGCTTCTTGACCTGCAATAACCTCCCTCCTGCTCCTCCAATCACATGTTTGGTTTTTTTGTCACGCCTCCAGTCACTTCCTCATTGAGGCTGTGCTGCTTAATAAAACCTGCCAATATATCTACATTTATTAAATAGATTTTGTTGCATTTAAAAAAATAAATAAATTAAAAAAAACGTTTTTTTTTTATCCAGATAAATCCGGGTTGTTTTAATTATTAATACAGAAAATTAGATAAAAATACAAAGTGATCACTTAAAAAAGGATTAAAAACTAGCAGGGTGCAGAGTTTATGTTAAATATCTTGTAGGGCGTTTTGTGTCCCGCTGGTTTCACCTCGGCCGATCTCGGGTTTCAAAGCGGAACTCAAGTTGACTTTGGGTGTTTGTTTCCACACGAGCGAATAATCTCGTTTATCATCGTTACGTCGCGGAGATGGCAGCGCTGCGGACGGTGAGTTCACAGACTGTTTATTATCAGTCCGCATTGATTTCCTGAGTCAATGATCCACCCAAATTAGAGATAAGATAACCGCTAACGAGCAGGGGAACTGATAAGGCTGATAATCGGCTCGATTGTCCGGCTTCTGTCTCCCGCCAGCACCGAGGCTGGCAAAAACACAGCGGTATGGCACCAAACCCCATTTAAAAATGTACGAACTGAACTTCTTTTGCTCATCGGCTATAATTCAGACATCTTAAAATACAATTAAATGCTGTTCTTAAATCTTTAGCGCTTTACAACAAATTCGGCTCACTTCAAATCCCCCATAAAACTATTTTGATTTGTGAAATTTAATGTTTTTACACGACACAGCTCACCAACTTGGACCCCTTTTCTGTATGTTGGCAGGTAAACAGCTTACATGGTTTATTCAGAGTGTGCTTTCGGTAGATTATTAGTAAGCCGAAGTGAAAAATGCATGTCACTGATAGTTAATTAGATGAGAATGTTTTTATGGGTTCGCACGAATCAAATGCTTGTAAAATTGACAGATTTTTAAATGGAGTTTGGTGAGACGCTGTCAGCTGGCTTAAGATGTATATTTACTCACCCTGACAAGTGTATGGATGTTTTATCAACACGTTTTACATGTTTGTATTTAATAAAGCTAGCTCCTAAATCTGATGTCAGCCACAAATGCTGGCTGGAGTTAATGCTAGCTAGTAATATTTCACTTTAATTCAAGACTGTGTGTCCAGATGAGATTAAACAAGATTTCATTCATCAGATTTGCACATGCATTCCACAGATATCACAACTACAATACTCTTATGGTTGCAACAAAGGCAAAACTTGCATCATCCATTCAGCTGAATGGGCTCCTGCAGCAGAGTCACTGTGGAGCTTTCTGTAGGCATTTCTAAGGCGGTAATTATACTGTTCTATGACCCACAGACAGATGTGGTTTGCATTTATGCTGAGGAGCATATGAGACACGATGCAGGGTAGTTGGCAAACACACAGCAGCGTCGGTAACAGCCACGGGGGCAGATTTCACTTGGCAGACCTTGACAGAGGAGAAAATGAACATAAAGACGAGGGTCGGCAGGAATGCAGCTTTAATTTTCAGATTTCAAGCACAGCAATTGTTTGATTTAAGAATCGCTTGAAGGAAAAACAAGATCATTTATAGCCTAATGAATGCATAACATCAGCAGTTATTTATACACTTTTATGTTATATTATGAGGGGATGCATTAATGAGGGCGTCTGTGGGTCCTCCTAGGAAAATCTGAGCACCAAACATCTAGTTTCCTGCAGTCTGATGAGTCTTTATGCACCAGTTCTTGCTTTTTCTGCATCCATTTATGGAAGAAATGCATTTATTTGTGAGAGAGAAAACACAAAATTCAGCCACCAAGTGATAATTCATAACATATACGGAGCTAATTATATTTTCCACAGCAGATTCAGTGGCTGTGTTTGCTTCTAATTCATATTTTTAGAGTAAAAAAACAAACTCAGCTGTGAGGAAAGAAGATCTGCGTTAATCTGAAGCATTGTTTGTCTGTTAGAGAGGTGTTTTTTTTAAAAATATGTGTCTAGCTTCTTTAATGTTTAATTGTCAAACTCCATTTTGCACCATGTTGGGAATGTTAACTGAACTCTGTATGTTTAAAGATTAATCATGATATTGCTAAATGCACAACCTGTTCCGCGACTCATTCATATGCAAGTCAAACAAGTAATGAGATCAAATTACATCCTCTTAAAACTAACATGAAAAGAGCTGAGAACTTGTGCATTACTTTTCCTGAACTGCCATCAGGTGCAAACCACATTCCGGGATCTTATCGTTGGCGTGTCGGCGGTTAATATATCTTCTTTTATCGTCCTCTGTCACCTTGCATTCCTGCTCCTGCAGAGTCGCCTGCATATGTGCCCATTTCTATTTACAGTACAGCACTTGACATGTGTTGGCGGCGGCATACGTTGAATGGCAGAGAGAGTGATTGGTGCTGATTCACACACCCACAGACGCAATGTCACACCCTGTGTCCCTGAGTTTCCAAGAGTCTGGTTGAGTTGTTGTCACCTGGAAGGAAGGAGTTGAGCAGTGAAACCTTTACTTGTGCTGAATAAAGCAACTGACCCTGAGCTTGTTACTGTTTAATTTTCAGGCACTTCATGGACGACTTGTTCAGGCCCTTCCTTTCTCCTTTGGCTCCCTGCGGTTAGCCAGCTCCTTCAAGGTACAAACTTTAACTCTTTCCTTCCTGCCAGGTGAGACCCACGTTGCTCCCCTCAGCTCGGTGCAGCTGACGTGACCGAACACGCCTTTGAGCACAGAATGTTCATGGAGCTTTATGGAAGGTTTTTGCGAAGAGGGATTTAAAGTTTCTCTCCTCCTCTGTGTTTCCCTCATTGTCTGCCTGTTGTAATTATTTAATTCAGTTTAATTGAACCCAAATAATTGTGGCTAATTGACCACTGAGTCTGTAACATCCACTAATTGTCCTTTTAAAGCACGCTCTGCCAATAATTTAAAAACAATCACTCTATTCGTCGCCTGCTCTGCTCTGCTCTTGTCCTGTCTTCTTCTTCTTCTTCTTCTTTCTTCTCTGGTTCCTTGCTTGTCCGTCCTCAATCCAGGCAGCGGATCTGATCATCGAACGCAGCTCGACATGCAAGCCGAAGCCCGAGCCGTCCAGCTTGGTGTTCGGCAAACAGTTCTCCGACCACATGCTGACCATCAACTGGTCGGACGAGGGCGGCTGGGAGGCTCCAAAGATCAAACCTTTCCAGAACCTGTCGATGCACCCGGCCAGTTCTGCACTGCACTACTCCATAGAGGTGAAGCCCACCAGGCGCATCTGTAGTTCAGCAATTACACGTGCTGCAGCGGAAAACAAAAGAAACAAAGGTTGCTCACAGCTGATGCAAATAATTGTTCAGTTTCTTGGGTTTTCATGTGTTTTTTTTGCATAACTCGATAAGTAACAGTGCTGTGAGGTGTCCGCCATGATATTTATATTGGTTATTTATACTACCATAGGCTCATTAGTCGTAACAGTATATCAGTTAGATTATTCTCCATAATTAGTATGTGTTACAGTCAGATCAAGAAATATTTAATGTGACATTTGTAGGTTTTATTTCCTGTTATGTAAATTATTCCAGTAAAATCACACCATAAATGACATTGTAGGGTCTTGACCTCAATATTTACACTTGTTAAGTGCCTTTTATAACACTAATCACTATTTTATCTTACTCTATTGCATGTTTAGGATCTTATTTGTTCAAATTTGTTTTCATTATTAGTCTAATTCAACATTTGTTTGTTGTAAAGCACTTTCTATTTTAGTTTTTTAAACAGTACTGTACAAATAAATGCGTTATTATTAATGATATAGACAAAGAAATGTATAAAAAAAACAGCTAATGACTCATATTTCCTGCACACGTGTCATACAAAAAGAAGTCACAAGTACATCCGTGCGTATCTTGTATGAATCTTGCCTAACAGGTTGAAATTAACCACACTTGGGCTGGAACTCACTGAACTTGACTGTTAAACAAGTAAATAAAGCACAAAAGTTGCTGAATGAGTGAAAGAAATAGGTGAAGACCCTTCCTCTGCAGGTTTTTTGCACTTCTTGATGCCATGTTGTGTGTTTTCTGTCGCCTCTCCAGCTGTTCGAGGGCATGAAGGCGTTCCGTGGACACGACAACCACATCCGCCTGTTCAGACCGATGCTGAACATGGAGAGGATGCATCGCTCCGCCGACAGAAGCTGCCTCCCTGTGAGTTTGTCCTCAGAAGCCTCCATGTCACCTGATATCGGGTTAAATTCAGCGTTTATTTGTTAGTTTTTCACACAGTGTGTCATTGTGATCAGAGTGGAAACGCCTCTGAAAAACACATTTCGAGCCACTCTGAGACACACCATGGTGCTGCAGGGTAAAACTCAGTCTATCAGTGGAGCTGCCAAGCAGACTGAAGGTTCTGGCAGAGAAATAGAGCTGGTTCAGGCTCAACTTTTACTGCAAGACAACGTCATCAGTGAGCAGGAGCTGCAGCAGTCAGACAAACAAATGAAAGCTCATGTTGCTGCTGGATTACTTAGAATATTAAAGACATTATTCTATTGTGATGACTCAAGATCAGATAGTTATAGATGGACTGTGACAACTTTTCACTTTTAGAATCAGCTGTATGGACGTGTGTAAAGACAGACTGAGTTCTTTACTGATCCACAGATGAAAATACAGTGTTTCAGCAGCAGTTTATCACGAAAACACACAAAAAACACTATTTAAAAATACGAACTGGATAAAAAATAGAAATACAGTGATCCCTCGGGGGGGTTCTTGAACCTAACGAAATCTGCGCAGTAGCACTATATATTTATTTAATATTTATATATATCTTAAGGCTTTATAAACCCTCCCCACATTGTTATTAACCTTCCCCACACTCTTATAAACCCTTCCTACACTTTAAAAACCTTCCATCTAGAGGAGCTTCTACAGCCGTGTCCGATAATGGAACTAGCGACGCAGCGATCCACTTGAAACGCTCACTCTGCCGTATTTTAAACACACCGACACCGAGGACGTCCGGCTGCCTACCTACCGGGAAACTGATGATGTTACGGTAATCCTACAGACTGTCACCGGTTCTCTGACGGTCATTTCCAGTAAACACTCGCCGTGTGGGACCAAAGGTTCTGGCTGGCTTCCATCACCGCCGATCAATCAGAGACCGACTAGCTCAAGAGGAAGCGGTCATAGCTGAGTTTTCCATACGTGTCTACTCATCTGCTGCACGCTACGTGTTTTATATACAATTTAAAAAACCGTGACACAGTGAGACCGCGTAAAGTGAACCGCTATATGGCGAGGGACGACTGTATGATAAACATCCTTGGTGCAAATTAAGGTTGAATGTGAAAATTAACGACACAACATGACACACTTGACACAATGCAGAACAAGACATGACACATCCTGACCCAATACGACGCAACACACAAGAAACACGCCGAAACCACAACACAAAACAGCATGACACAGCCGAACGCTTAAACATACAACAAGACGGCCAACATGACACGGTACAACACACAATGTAATGACACAACACGACAAAACACAGCAAGACACAACACAGAACAACACAATGCAATATGACACCACGCTACGTAACACAGCCTGACACACATCACATAACACGCGTCTCAACACACAACACAAACTATCAACAGTCAAACAGTCACTGTCCAGTTTGGTTCCAGAGAGCAGAACGACTTCCTGTTGCGTTTTTACCACAGTGAAGGTGAAGAAACCTCCAAGTGAAAACTCTGTTCTCGATTCTTGTGTGGAAAACTGGACCGTAGTCTAACAGACCTCTTTGCAGCCAGGCACAACCTTCAGACTCAATAATCTGTTGCTCAGACTGGACTTCCTGGACTCTGTTTAACTCTCTAATTAGAGCCTGAAGCAGCACGCCGACACCAGTGCAGGGATGTTTTAGTGAACGATCAGAAAGCACTTGAGTTTTCCAGCAACATGACTGTGAATCAGTGCAGCTCCCAGGTGAAACACCTCGGAGGTGTTTACCTCGTAGCACTGGGCTAATTTACTCAGCTGAAATCTGCTTATGTATTGTTTGACATGTCGACTTACAGCAGAAAATGTTGCCTTCAGGCGCCTTTAGTGTTTCAGCTGAGTGGAGGAAAACATCTGATTGAATGAACATTTTTTTTTAGATCAGACTGATGTTTGTTTGTATCAGTTTGTCTTAATTTGCTGAATGAGCCTCCTGCTTTGTTTGATGTATTATTTTAAGTAAACAGTATAAAAGTGATGAAATATCTCCATCTGACTGATTCTGTGTTCCTCCCATGCAGCTCTTTGATAAAGCCGAGCTGCTGGAGTGCATCAGGAAGCTGGTGGAGGTGGACCAGGAGTGGGTTCCCTACTCTCAGGACGCCAGCCTCTACATCAGACCCACCTTCATCGGAATCGAGGTGAGCCTCAGCCCCACTCGTTGAATCAAACCGTTTGGATCTGCGTGGTCCTCCTCACCCGTCTCCTCCCTCTCCCTCCTCGCCCCTCGTCCAGCCGTCTCTCGGCGTCTCCCGGCCAGGAAAAGCTATGATCTTTGTCATCGTCAGTCCGGTGGGACCGTACTTCGCCACGGGATCCTTCAACCCCGTTTCCTTGCTGGCAGATCCTGCGTTCGTCAGAGCCTGGAAGGGAGGAGTCGGAGCCTACAAGATGGGGGGGTGAGTCTGGATCTTTACTTACCCATAGACGGAGCAATTTACTGTGGATTTGTTCTCCTAAGATTCTTTTACTGTCTTTGTGGGGTTCACATGTATGAGGTTCATAAACATCACCTGTTTAAGATACGTGATTTACACAAAAAAGCAGAGATCAGCAGATAAAAGCAGAACTTTAGTGGCATTGGAAAACCTGAAACAAGTGGAAAATTCCAGGTATGTCTCTTTATAGTGTCTTGTAACAGCTTAAGTTAGGTGAAAGAAGTGATGAGAGAGCTAGTCAAGAAGATATTTGGGTATACAGGAGGTGATGTCTGGTACGGTGGAGGACGTCGGCCCTCACAGCTGCCTGCATCAACAATCTCCTGAAACACATAAGCGTCACGGACACTGGACATGCTGGCGTGAACAGGAAGCAGAGGGTTGGTTGCTTAGTTGTAGAAAATTCTAAAGAGAAAAAGCAGCCGTGGTGATTTCTATAAGTCGTCTTAGTAAGATGATGACCGAACAGTATAATATTATATAGAGAAACCTAATAAATCCAGTGATTCCCTTTGAGCAGCACTTTGGCAACAACAGGAAGTAAAAAAAAAAACCCTTTTAAGAGGATAAAACCTTTGGCAGAACCAGGCTCAGGGAGGGCAGACGTTTGCCTCGACTGGTTAGGGTGAGGGTGGAGCAGGGAGAAACCAGAGATTTCTTGAACAGCTGCTGGCAGAGAGAACAGGATCAGCAGCAGTAATTTGTTATTTATGTTGAACTAACCACTGGTAGTCAGTGTCTTTGATTTACGAATATCTTTCTATATGTTTGGGCCTCAAATGCCATTAATTACACTTCAAATGAGGCTCTTGGTTTATCAGGATTTTTAGGTTCCAACATGATCACACAGTTCATTTAAAGCCTCCTATTTATTGTGTAGCATTATTTATTATTTATGCAGCTATTCCAAACAACAAAATATCAGGACCTGACTTGAGATTATTTTGACAGATATTGTGTGTTGATTTGTCATAAAACTGTGTTAGTGCCAAACAAATGTAAACAAACTGTACACTCACACAGATTACGGTGAGGCCTTTTTGACATCATTGCTTCCCAAACTCTTTGTTTTACACGTCCACACAGACACACATGAACCGGAGTTAAAAATCTGCACTGTAGAACCTCAGTTGAAGTGTAATAAATGGCATTTGAGGCCCAAACATATAGAAAGACATTAGTTTATCAAAATATCTGTACCTGTGAACATATCTCTGTTTTGACGGTCTTAAAGTGCTGAAGAGGAAGATGCTAGATGTACAGATACAGAAGTTATATACAGTATCAGTGTTGATTTAGCTGGTAGATTATTTAAGAAAAATAAGAAAACAATCACCGACTGATGCTTTGTTTTGCATAATTAAAACGCTGTAAAGGAAACATGACTAAAAGGCTGTAGTAGTTTTTCTGCTGTCCTGGTTAGGGGACGACTCTGAAGCTCCACAGCTGTGATTCTTTCAGCAGTGAATCTGGACGAAGTACAACTATTCCGCTTTTGAAGCTTAGAGAGGCAGCTACAGTGTCGGGATCAAATCAGGGCCAGAAAGAGAGATTCATGTCGAGCTGATGTGTTTTCCCAGCGGGCGAAGAGGGTTCAGTGGGTTGTAGTGTTTTTAAAGTAGGTGTATCCTGGTTTAGAAGCTGCCTGTAATGAACCACAGAGATGAAAATGTTCTGGGTCACTGGTGCAACTGGTTTGACTTGTTAACACGAGAACATTAATGAACTGGAGACGTCTGCTGTGGCAAAGGTGGGCTGAGCTGTTTGAGGTCGAAAACAATGGAAGAAACGGTGCAGGAGACGAGCAGCAGGAGGTTGTTCTTTGAGCAGAGAAGCTTTTTAAAACGTCAGCCCGTCAGACACTCGGTTTAATCCGTCTCTTCGGCCTGTAATCACAGACCTGTTTCCACATGACTCTGCAGCAGCACCTGCTCAGCTCCACTGTGGTTGCATAACTGCAGCTCACTAAGCCAACAGTCTGACTCCTCCCATCACAAGTTTCCGCCGTGCAATTCAGCCATCGAGCCTGATTTAGCAGCAGCAGTCATGAGACTCCAGCAGACCGACAGTAATTCAGCCCAGACACCTCGTTTGTAATCACTGTTAACTGTTAATGTTCAGGACGCTGCCTTCATATCAAATATTCTCTCTAAACATGGAGATTTTTACCTCCGTCAGCTGATTTTGATATTGGAGCTCATTCACTTTGGTAGAGAAAGTAGAGCCCAGGCGATGCCGATATTTTAGCCTAAGAAATCAGACACATTAATCCTGACATTTAACATTTAGCAAAACATTTTTTATAAGAATCCCTATTAAAGATTAGACAGCTACTCATGAAAACTAAACTGTGAGCTTCATTGATGTTTCCATAATCCCTGGTTGTGCTGCATATTTCTCAGGATGTTCTTGGCCTTTCTTAGGTTACATGTTTCAGTTGTTGAGAGAGTTTTGTTTCATTTGTTAAAGGAAGTTTGGCGCAGACTTTATTTTTTTTTAACCTATATCACCTAACAGTAACCTATTGTTCACAGCGATGGTATTTATCAGCAGGATTCTTCCTCCTCAGCATCTGTGCTCGTCTGTTGTTACGTCTCCTATCTTCAGCACACGTCATTTTCATGATATATTTTGGAAAATTTGTGTTAAAACAATACAAACACAAGCTTCAGCATTTGTGAAAACATAGACAGGGTGTCTGTAGACCCATAAAAAGTCATCATCAATTTAAATTAAGGCCTTAATTTGACCTAAAATACACAGTAAGTCCTTAAACAGGTTTTTTTAACAGGTCTTTTAAATGCTACAGACGCAGCAAATGAGATCATCAACAAACATATTAACCAAAAAAATAGGACTGCAAAAAAGGTATAAAAAGTAAGTTGTCTAACAGTTTAACAATGAACTCATTAGAAGTAGATAAACTGTATTTATATGCAGTTTACTGTGGCTGCTGGTTTGGGAAATGATGCAAAGTGCAGAAATTCAAGTTACAAAGGAAATCCAACTCCTGGTGGGTTTTTTTCTTTGACTTTTCCAAGTTGGGGTTGGTTTCAACCTGTCGCTGGTAGAAAATAAGAAAAATACAAAGAATACTAGATGTAATAGGTGTTTAAACAGCAAGCAAAGAGAGGTCATACACCATGTCTGGGTTAGTTCAAACCAAGGAAGAATTTCTAGGAGGATGTAGCACTACAGCGTTAGCTTTTTAGCATTTACTGTGTATAAAAGATAGATGTAGCCACCGCTAAGTCACCCACTGGTTTTTGGACTTCTGTTCTGAAGTTTATAATTTGGTCTTTTGAGGACATGGAAAATGTGAAGTGACAAATCAAGTGAGAAGTATGGTTATTCTCAATAATCATACTTTATTTTGTCACCAGATGAGTCGCCCCCTGCTGGCTGTTAGGAAGAATGCAGGCCTCTAGAGCCGGAAGCTACATCCATCTTTAATGTACGCTCTGTGCTCTTTAGCTGTGGGAATTAATGGTGCAACAAATGTAGCTGGTGTCTTAAATTCCATCAGTTGTCTTAAAAAGTCGATTAAACATGAGTAAACCTGCAGACGATCGACGTGGAAACAGACAATGCTGTGCAGATAATTCAACAAAACACCCAAACTGCTCCTGAAACCCAGTCACATGTTCTCCCTCTGTCCAAGCTGCTCTCTTTTTATAACCTGTTTTATTTGTGAGTCATTTCGTCTCCCTCTCCTCTGTCCAGTAACTACGGCCCGACAATAGCGGTGCAGAATGAGGCGGTGAAACGAGGCTGCCAGCAGGTTTTGTGGCTTTACGGAGAGGAGGAGGAGATCACCGAGGTCGGCACCATGAACCTCTTCATCTACTGGACCAATGAGAAAGGAGGTCAGACTCTTTCGCTTTCTTTCATTCCTCGCAGTAGAACCTGTTTATTCCTTCACAGATCTTTACGTGACATGTTTGTTGTGTGTCTGCAGAGAGAGAGCTGATTACTCCTCCTCTGGACGGCCTTATTCTCCCAGGAGTCACCAGACAGTCTCTGCTGGACCTGGCCAGAGGATGGGTAAGACAACCAGAGAGGAGTTCATGTTGTAGCCCCAGATTTCTCCGAATGTGCATCTTAAATGTAGTGTAGCAGCTGCCTGAAATGTCTCCACAGAAGCACTGTTTTGTGGTTTGAGAAGAGTCATCCTGATAAGATATGAAACAGTTTTTAGAAGCACAAATCAAATGCCGGTGAGCTCGTCAAAGTTGCACCGACACAGAATGCCCAAACATTGACAGATTCCATCAAAACAAACCAAACTCCTGCATTTGAGCAGCATAAAATAGTATAGTATGTCGTCCAAAATGTGGGAAAAAATGTCATAGTATAGTATGTCGTCCGAAATATGGAAAAAAATGTCATAGTATAGTATGTCGTCCAAAATGTGGGAAAAAATGTCATAGTATAGTATGTCGTCCGAAATATGGAAAAAAATGTCATAATATTGTATGTCGTCCGAAATATGGAAAAAAATGTCATAGTATAGTATGTCATCCGAAATATGGAAAAAAATGTCATAGTATAGTATGTCGTCCGAAATGAGGAAAAGAGTGTCATAGTATAGTATGTCGTCCAAAATGTGGAAAAAATGTCATAGAAGAGTATGTCATCTGAAATGTGATAAAAATGTCATAGTATAGTATGTCGTCCGAAATATGGAAAAAAATGTCATAGTATAGTATGTCGTCCAAACTGTGAAAAAAATGTCATAGTATAGTATGTCGTCCAAAATGTGATAAAAATGTCATAGTATAGTATGTCGTTCGAAATGTGGATAAAATGTCATAGTATAGTATGTCGTCCAAAATATGGAAAAAATGTCATAGTATAGTATGTCGTCCAAAATGTGGATAAAATGTCATAGTATAGTATGTCGTCCAAACTGTGAAAAAAATGTCATAGTATAGTATGTCGTCCAAAATTTGGATAAAATGTCATTGTATAGTATGTCGTCCGAAATGAGGAAAAAAATGTCATAGCATAGTATGTCGTCCGAAATGTGATAAAAATGTCATAGTATGGTATGTCGTCCAAAATGTGGAAAAAATGTCATAGTATAGTATGTCGTCTGAAATGAGGAAAAAAATGTCATAGTATAGTATGTCGTCCAAAATTTGGATAAAATGTCATAGTATAGTATGTCGTCTGAAATGAGGAAAAAAATGTCATAGTGTAGTATGTTGTCCGAAATGAGGAAAAAAATGTCATAGTATAGTATGTCGTCCGAAATGTGAAAAAAAAGTCATACTATAGTATGTCGTCCAAAATGTGGGAAAAAAGTCATAGTATAGTATGTCCTCCGAAATATGGAAAAAAACGTCATAGTATAGTATGTCGTCCGAAATGTGATAAAAACGTCATAGTATAGTATGTCGTCCAAAATGTGATAAAAACATCATAGTATAGTATGTCGTCCGAAATGTGAAAAAAAAGTCATACTATAGTGTGTCGTCCAAAATGTGAAAAAAAAGTCAAAGTATAGTATGTCGTCCGAAATGTGATAAAAATGTCATAGTATAGTATGTCGTCCAAAATGTGGAAAAAATGTCATACTATAGTATGTCGTCCGAAATGTGAAAAAAATGTCATAGTATAGTATGTCGTCCGAAATGAGGAAAAAAAAGTCAAAGTATAGTATGTCGTCCGAAATGTGATAAAAATGTCATAGTATAGTATGTCGTCCAAAATGTGGAAAAAATGTCATACTATAGTATGTCGTCCGAAATGTGATAAAAATGTCATAGTATGGTATGTCGTCCAAAATGTGGAAAAAATGTCATAGTATAGTATGTCGTCTGAAATGAGGAAAAAAATGTCATAGTATAGTATGTCGTCCAAAATTTGGATAAAATGTCATAGTATAGTATGTCGTCCGAAATGAGGAAAAAAAATGTCATAGTATAGTATGTCGTCCGAAATGTGAAAAAAAAGTCATACTATAGTATATCGTCCAAAATGTGGGAAAAAAGTCATAGTATAGTATGTCCTCCGAAATATGGAAAAAAACGTCATAGTATAGTATGTCGTCCGAAATGTGATAAAAACGTCATAGTATAGTATGTCGTCCAAAATGTGAAAAAAAGTCATAGTATAGTATGTCGTCCGAAATGTGATAAAAACATCATAGTATAGAATGTCGTCCGAAATGTGAAAAAAAAGTCATACTATAGTATGTCGTCCAAAATGTGAAAAAAAAGTCATAGTATAGTATGTCGTCCGAAATGTGATAAAAATGTCATAGTATAGTATGTCGTCCAAAATGTGGAAAAAATGTCATACTATAGTATGTCGTCCAAAATGTGGAAAAAATGTCATACTATAGTAAGTCGTCCGAAATGTGAAAAAAATGTCATAGTATAGTATGTCGTCCGAAATGAGGAAAAAAATGTCATAGTATAGTATGTCGTCCGAAATTTGAAAAAAAGTCATACTATAGTATGTCGTCCAAAATGTGGGAAAAAAGTCATAGTATAGTATGTCCTCCGAAATATGGAAAAAAATGTCATAGTATAGTATGTCGTCCGAAATGTGATAAAAACGTCATAGTATAGTATGTCGTCCGAAATGTGATAAAAACGTCATAGTATAGTATGTCGTCCAAAATGTGATTGAAAACGTCATAGTATAGTATGTCGTCCGAAATGTGAAAAAGATGTCATAGTATAGTATGTCGTCCGAAATGAGGAAAAAAATGTCATAGTATAGTATGTCATCCAAAATGTGGAAAAAAAGTCATAGTATAGTATGTCCTCCGAAATATGGAAAAAAATGTCATAGTATCGTATGTCGTCCGACATGAGGAAAAAAATGTCATAGTATAGTATGTCGTCCAAAATGTGAAAAAAACGTCATAGTATAGTATGTCGTCCGAAATGTGAAAAAAACGTCATAGTATAGTATGTCGTCCCAAATGTGAAAAAAAAGTCATAGTATAGTATGTCGTCCGAAATGTGGAAAAAAGTCATAGTATAGTATGTCCGAAATGTGAAAAAAAGTCATAGTATAGTATGTCGTCCCAAATGTGATAAAAACGTCATAGTATAGTATGTCGTCCGAAATGTGATAAAAACGTCATAGTATAGTATGTCGTCCGAAATGTGATAAAAATGTCATAGTATAGTATGTCGTCCAAAATGTGGAAAAAATGTCATACTATAGTATGTCGTCCGAAATGTGATAAAAATGTCATAGTATGGTATGTCGTCCAAAATGTGGAAAAAATGTCATAGTATAGTATGTCGTCTGAAATGAGGAAAAAAATGTCATAGTATAGTATGTCGTCCAAAATTTGGATAAAATGTCATAGTATAGTATGTCGTCCGAAATGAGGAAAAAAAATGTCATAGTATAGTATGTCGTCCGAAATGTGAAAAAAAAGTCATACTATAGTATATCGTCCAAAATGTGGGAAAAAAGTCATAGTATAGTATGTCCTCCGAAATATGGAAAAAAACGTCATAGTATAGTATGTCGTCCGAAATGTGATAAAAACGTCATAGTATAGTATGTCGTCCAAAATGTGAAAAAAAGTCATAGTATAGTATGTCGTCCGAAATGTGATAAAAACATCATAGTATAGAATGTCGTCCGAAATGTGAAAAAAAAGTCATACTATAGTATGTCGTCCAAAATGTGAAAAAAAAGTCATAGTATAGTATGTCGTCCGAAATGTGATAAAAATGTCATAGTATAGTATGTCGTCCAAAATGTGGAAAAAATGTCATACTATAGTATGTCGTCCAAAATGTGGAAAAAATGTCATACTATAGTAAGTCGTCCGAAATGTGAAAAAAATGTCATAGTATAGTATGTCGTCCGAAATGAGGAAAAAAATGTCATAGTATAGTATGTCGTCCGAAATTTGAAAAAAAGTCATACTATAGTATGTCGTCCAAAATGTGGGAAAAAAGTCATAGTATAGTATGTCCTCCGAAATATGGAAAAAAATGTCATAGTATAGTATGTCGTCCGAAATGTGATAAAAACGTCATAGTATAGTATGTCGTCCGAAATGTGATAAAAACGTCATAGTATAGTATGTCGTCCAAAATGTGATTGAAAACGTCATAGTATAGTATGTCGTCCGAAATGTGAAAAAGATGTCATAGTATAGTATGTCGTCCGAAATGAGGAAAAAAATGTCATAGTATAGTATGTCATCCAAAATGTGGAAAAAAAGTCATAGTATAGTATGTCCTCCGAAATATGGAAAAAAATGTCATAGTATCGTATGTCGTCCGACATGAGGAAAAAAATGTCATAGTATAGTATGTCGTCCAAAATGTGAAAAAAACGTCATAGTATAGTATGTCGTCCGAAATGTGAAAAAAACGTCATAGTATAGTATGTCGTCCCAAATGTGAAAAAAAAGTCATAGTATAGTATGTCGTCCGAAATGTGGAAAAAAGTCATAGTATAGTATGTCCGAAATGTGAAAAAAAGTCATAGTATAGTATGTCGTCCCAAATGTGATAAAAACGTCATAGTATAGTATGTCGTCCGAAATGTGATAAAAACGTCATAGTATAGTATGTCGTCCGAAATGTGATAAAAACGTCATAGTATAGTATGTCGTCCGAAATGTGAAAAAAAGTCATAGTATAGTATGTCGTCCGAAATGTGAAAAAAACGTCATAGTATAGTATGTCGTCCGAAATGTGAAAAAAAAGTCATAGTATAGTATGTCGTCCGAAATGTGAAAAAAAGTCATAGTATAGTATGTCGTCCGAAATGTGAAAAAAGTCATAGTATAGTATGTCGTCCGAAATGTGATAAAAACGTCATAGTATAGTATGTCGTCCGAAATGTAAAAAAAAAGTCATAGTGTAGTATGTCGTCCCAAATGTGAAAAAAAAGTCATAGTGTAGTATGTCGTCCCAAATGTGAAAAAAAAGTCATAGTATAGTATGTCGTCCGAAATGTGATTAAAAACGTCATAGTATAGTATGTCGTCCCAAATGTGATAAAAACGTCATGGTATAGTATGTCGTCCGAAATGAGGAAAAAACGTCATAGTATAGTATGTCGTCCGAAATGTGGAAACAATGTCATAGTATAGTATGTCGTCCGAAATGTAAAAAAAAAGTCATAGTATAGTATGTCGTCCCAAATGTGAAAAAAAAGTCATAGTGTAGTATGTCGTCCCAAATGTGAAAAAAAAGTCATAGTGTAGTATGTCGTCCCAAATGTGAAAAAAAAGTCATAGTATAGTATGTCGTCCGAAATGTGATTAAAAACGTCATAGTATAGTATGTCGTCCCAAATGTGATAAAAACGTCATGGTATAGTATGTCGTCCGAAATGTGATAAAAACGTCATAGTATAGTATGTCGTCCGAAATGTGATAAAAACGTCATAGTATAGTATGTCGTCCGAAATGTGAAAAAAAAGTCATAGTATAGTATGTCGTCCGAGATGTGGAAAAAAATGTCATAGTATAGTATGTCGTCCGAGATGTGGAAAAAAATGTCATAGTATAGTATGTCGTCCGAAATGTGGAAAAAAACGTTACCGTACAGTATGTCGTCCGAAATGTGAAAAAGAAGTCATACTATAGTATGTCGTCCAAAATATGGAAAAAAAAAGTCATGGTATAGTATGTCGTCCAAAATGTGAAAAAAATGTCATAGTATAGTATGTCGTCTGAAATGAGGAAAAAAAGTCACAATATAGTGTGTCGTCCGAAATGTGAAAAAAAAGTCATAGTATAGTATGTCGTCCAAAATGTGGAAAAAATGTCATAGTATAGTATGTCGTCCGAAATGAGGAAAAAACGTCATAGTATAGTATGTCGTCCGAAATGTGGAAACAATGTCATAGTATAGTATGTCGTCCGAAATGTAAAAAAAAAGTCATAGTACAGTATGTCGTCCGAAATGTGAAAAAAAGTCATACTATAGTACAGGGATATGCAACTAAAATTCAAAGAGGTCCAGTCAGAGATAATTTATTAAAGCAAAGGTCCGGAACATCATAATGTCTAACTGAATTAGTGTGATATTTGTTGATGTAACATAGTAGTTCTATTAGCGTCTGCGTGTAATCAATAGCTGACCGTCAAATCAAATGAATTCAGTACGATTCAAAAACATTTAGACAACATTTATTAATAAATAACTTTCGATGTAACTGTACATCTGAAAATAAAGTGCAGAACGTGAAAAAATAATGCCTGACCAACATGAACCAACTTATATACATCTTTAACTGACCAACATGAACCAACTTATATACATCTTTAACTGAACAACCTGAACCAACTTATAGACATCTTTAACTGAACAACCTGAACCAACTTATATACATTTTTAACTGACCAACATGAACCATCTTATATACATCTTTAACTGACCAACATGAACCAACTTATATACATCTTTAACTGAACAACCTGAACCAACGTATATACTTCTTTAACAATACCTACATCTGAAAAAAGTTAAGCAATCGAACATTTTTACATTTTTTCATGTCTTCTATCCCTCCCCTTCGATCCCCTGCTGCTCAATGGGAGAACTGAGCTGCAGCTTGCCCTGCCAGAGTTTTGACCGAACAGCGATGTTTAGCGCCTGTAATACAGAAGAGACTTCATTCGTGGAGTAGCTTCACGTGGGATGGCTGAACTCGTACGTAATTGGTCTGTGTATTTCCTGAGCTGACAAACTTATGCCGTAAACACTGGAAAAGCTGCGCCAGTAAAATAGAAGCGACTCGTCAAATTTAAATCCTGTTAGTCCGGGTCCATATAAGACGGCGTCTGGGTCCGGGTCCGTATAAGACGGCGTCTGGGTCCGGATCCGGACCGCGGTCCGCCAGTTAGTGACCCCTGCTATAGTATGTCGTCCGAAATGTGATAAAAACGTCATAGTATAGTATGTCGTCCAAAATGTGATAAAAACGTCATAGTATAGTATGTCGTCCCAAATGTGAAAAAAACGTCATAGTATAGTATGTCGTCCCAAATGTGAAAAAAAGTCATAGTATAGTATGTCGTCCAAAATGTGAAAAAAAGTCATACTGTAGTATGTCGTCCGAAATGTGGAGAAAAGTCATAGTATACTATGTCGTCCGAAATGTGAAAAAAAAGTCAGTATAGTATGTCGTCCGAAATGTGATAAAAACGTCATAGTATAGTATGTCGTCCGAAATGTGAAAAAAACGTCATAGTATAGTTTGTCGTCCGAAATGTGAAAAAAAAGTCACACTATAGTATGTCGTCCGAAATGTGGAAAAAAAATCATAGTATAGTATGTCCTCCGAAATATGGAAAAAAATGTCATAGTATCGTATGTCGTCCGAAATGTGAAAAAAACGTCATAGTATAGTATGTCGTCCCAAATGTGAAAAAAAAGTCATAGTATAGTATGTCGTCCCAAATATGAAAAAAAAGTCATAGTATAGTATGTCGTCCCAAATGTCATAAAAACGTCATAGTATAGTATGTCGTCCGAAATGTGATAAAAAAGTCATAGTATAGTATGCCGTCCGAAATGTGATAAAAACGTCATAGTATAGTATGTCGTCCGAAATGTGAAAAAAAAGTCACAGTATAGTATGTCGTCCGAGATGTGGAAAAAAATGTCATAGTATAGTATGTCGTCCGAAATGTGGAAAAAAACGTTATCGTACAGTACGTCGTCCGAAATGTGAAAAAAAAGTCATACTATAGTATGTCGTCCAAAATATGGAGAAAAAAAAGTCATAGTACAGTATGTCATCCGAAATATGGAAAAAAATGTCATACTATAGTATGTCGTTCGAAATGTGGAAAAAATGTCATAGTATAGTATGTCGTCCGAAATGTGAAAAAAAAGTCATACTATAGTATGTCGTCCGAAATGTGAAAAAAAAGTCATAGTATAGTATGTCGTCCAAAATGTGGAAAAAATGTCATAGTATAGTATGTCGTCCGAAATGTGGAAACAATGTCATAGTATAGTATGTCGTCCGAAATGTGAAAAAAAAGTCATACTATAGTATGTCGTCCGAAATGTGATAGAAACATCATAGTATAGTATGTCGTCCGAAATGTGATAAAAACGTCATAGTATAGTATGTCGTCCCAAATGTGAAAAAAACGTCATAGTATAGTATGTCGTCCCAAATGTGAAAAAAACGTCATAGTATAGTATGTCGTCCCAAATGTGAAAAAAACGTCATAGTAGTATGTCGTCCGAAATGTGAAAGAAACGTCATAGTATAGTTTGTCGTCCGAAATGTGAAAAAAAAGTCACACTATAGTGTGTCGTCCGAAATGTGGAAAAAAAAGCCATAGTATAGTATGTCCTCCGAAATATGGAAAAAAATGTCATAATATTGTATGTCGTCCGAAATATGGAAAAAAATGTCATAGTATAGTATGTCATCCGAAATATGGAAAAAAATGTCATAGTATAGTATGTCGTCCGAAATGAGGAAAAGAGTGTCATAGTATAGTATGTCGTCCAAAATGTGGAAAAAATGTCATAGAAGAGTATGTCATCTGAAATGTGATAAAAATGTCATAGTATAGTATGTCGTCCGAAATATGGAAAAAAATGTCATAGTATAGTATGTCGTCCAAACTGTGAAAAAAAAGCCATAGTATCGTATGTCGTCCGAAATGTGGAAAAAAGTCATAGTATAGTATGTCGTCCGAAATGTGAAAAAAAAGTCATAGTATAGAATGTCATCCAAAATGTGGAAAAAATGTCATAGCATAGTATGTCGTCCGAAATGAGATAAAAAAAAGTCACAATACAGTATGTCCTCCGAAATATGGAAAAAAAATGTCATAGTATCGTATGTCGTCCGAAATGTGGAAAAAAGTCATAGTATAGTATGTCGTCCGAAATGTGAAAAAAAGTCATAGTATAGTATGTCGTCCCAAATGTGATAAAAACGTCATAGTATAGTATGTCGTCCGAAATGTGAAAAAAAGTCATAGTATAGTATGTCGTCCGAAATGTGGAAAAAAGTCATAGTATAGTATGTCGTCCGAAATGTGAAAAAAAAGTCATAGTATAGTTTGTCGTCCGAAATGTGAAAAAAAAGTCACACTATAGTATGTCGTCCGAAATGTGATAAAAAAGTCATAGTATAGTATGCCGTCCGAAATGTGATAAAAACGTCATAGTATAGTATGTCGTCCGAAATGTGAAAAAAAAGTCACAGTATAGTATGTCGTCCGAGATGTGGAAAAAAATGTCATAGTATAGTATGTCGTCCGAAATGTGGAAAAAAACGTTATCGTACAGTACGTCGTCCGAAATGTGAAAAAAAAGTCATACTATAGTATGTCGTCCAAAATATGGAGAAAAAAAAGTCATAGTACAGTATGTCATCCGAAATATGGAAAAAAATGTCATAGTATAGTATGTCGTTCGAAATGTGGAAAAAATGTCATACTATAGTATGTCGTCCGAAATGTGAAAAAAAAGTCATACTATAGTATGTCGTCCGAAATGTGAAAAAAAAGTCATACTATAGTATGTCGTCCAAAATGTGGAAAAAAAGTCATAGTATAGTATGTCGTCCAAAATGTGGAAAAAATGTCATAGTATAGTATGTCGTCCGAAATGTGGAAACAATGTCATAGTATAGTATGTCGTCCGAAATGTGAAAAAAAAGTCATACTATAGCATGTCGTCCGAAATGTGATAAAAACGTCATAGTATAGTATGTCGTCCCAAATGTGAAAAAAACGTCATAGTATAGTATGTCGTCCCAAATGTGAAAAAAACGTCATAGTATAGTATGTCGTCCCAAATGTGGAAAAAAAATCATAGTATAGTATGTCCTCCGAAATATGGAAAAAAAATGTCATAGTATCGTATGTCGTCCGAAATGTGGAAAAAAGTCATAGTATAGTATGTCGTCCGAAATGTGAAAAAAAAGTCATAGTATAGAATGTCGTCCGAAATGTGGAAAAAATGTCATAGCATAGTATGTCGTCCGAAATGAGATAAAAAAAAGTCACAATACAGTATGTCGTCCAAAATATGGAAAAAAAGTCATACTATAGTATGTCGTCCGAAATGTGAAAAAAATGTCATAGTATAGTATGTCGTCCAAAATGTGGAAAAAAAGTCATAGTATAGTATGTCGTCCAAAATGTGAAAAAAAAGTCATACTATAGTATGTCGTCCGAAATGTGAAAAAAAAGTCATACTATAGTATGTCGTCCAAAATGTGGAAAAAAAGTCATACTATAGTATGTCGTCCAAAATGTGAAAAAAAAGTCATACTATAGTATGTCGTCCGAAATGTGAAAAAAATAGTCATAGTATAGTATGTCGTCCAAAATGTGAAAAAAAGTCATAGTATAGTATGTCGTCCGAAATGTGAAAAAAAAGTCATACTATAGTATGTCGTCCAAAATGTGGAAAAAAAGTCATAGTATAGTATGTCGTCCAAAATGTGAAAAAAAAGTCATACTATAGTATGTCGTCCGAAATGTGAAAAAAAAGTCATAGTATAGTATGTCGTCCAAAATGTGGAAAAAAAGTCATAGTATAGTATGTCGTCCAAAATGTGAAAAAAAAGTCACACTATAGTATGTCGTCCGAAATGTGAAAAAAAAGTCATACTATAGTATGTCGTCCGAAATGTGAAAAAAAAGTCATAGTATAGTATGTCGTCCAAAATGTGGAAAAAAAGTCATAGTATAGTATGTCGTCCAAAATGTGAAAAAAAAGTCACACTATAGTATGTCGTCCGAAATGTGAAAAAAAAGTCATACTATAGTATGTCGTCCAAAATGTGGAAAAAAAGTCATAGTATAGTATGTCGTCCAAAATGTGAAAAAAAAGTCATACTATAGTATGTCGTCCGAAATGTGAAAAAAAAGTCATACTATAGTATGTCGTCCGAAATGTGAAAAAAATGTCATAGTATAGTATGTCGTCCAAAATGTGGAAAAAAAGTCATAGTATAGTATGTCGTCCAAAATGTGAAAAAAAAGTCACACTATAGTATGTCGTCCAAAATGTGGAAAAAAAACAATGGTTTATTTTGTCATACGAAATGTCACAAAAACATCATAGTTCAAAATGTCCTCAAGAAAACTCACAACAACGTCATTCAATGCAATTTTACTTTATGTAGCTGGCACCAATTCACAGCGCATGTCATCTTATAGCACGTCACATATTTTAAACAAAAAGCAGACAATCCAACAATCCAAAGTTGCCTTTGGATTCCTTATGAGCAAGCAGCGGGAAAGAACCAGGGTCATTTGTCTCTATCGGTTGGGTTGAGAGTGGGGATGAAGGGGGTGGGGGACAGTAGGACCGTGGATGGAGAACAGAAAAAGCCTTACAAACAAAGCAAAGAACATTTTGGAGGTCGGTGAGGCCAGCAGCTGTAGATCAGAGACATGTCGCTCCACATCCAGAGATACCTGCAATGAGAACAAGGACAGCACCTCGGGGAAAACAAAGAGTTAGTGATCTGTAATGATGATACATAACTTTGTAGAGAAATGGAGAGAACAGAAGACAAGAGGAGCCCAGTGCTAGTGTGTTGTTGGAAACATGACAAAAATTCCGTGGTTTAGTATGTCGTCCAAAACATCACGTTCAAGGAGTCACGTCACAATCACCTCATTGAGAAAGTAGTAAAAACACAAATATTTTTTAGGTGTATCCTCTCTACTTTTTTGTGAATCACTTGGTGTCATTTACATATTCAGGCCTCCACTCTTTGACTTGGACTCAGCTCATTGACATTTGACTCGTATCTCATCTCGTTTTCTGTGCTCATTCAGGGAGAGTTCAAGGTGACGGAGCGCAACATGGTCATGAAGGAGCTGCTCGGCGCTCTGGACGCTGGTCAAGTCCTGGAGGTGTTCGGAGCAGGGACGGCCTGCGTCGTCTGTCCTGTTGGCAGCCTCCTCTACAGAGGAAAGGTAGGATTTCACTTTTAGTTCCCGGTATCAGTTCTTTGATGATGTTCACTTCCTTTACGTGCGGCTGTTTGTTGTATTTATTTAGCATGAGACTGGACTATCCAGGAAGAAACATGCAATGTACGAGGCCAGCGTTTACTTACCGCAGTGTAGTGGAGGAGGAACGTTACCTTGCTGCTATCTGCGGCATTATTCTAAATTTTGACACAAAGACTTATGTCAATCCAAACATTGGTTACTGTTGTCCTACATTACTAATAATCAGTGTCAGACGACTTGGTGATTTATTTTACCCAGCAGCTCTGTTGCTTCACCCGTCTTTGTAATGCAGATCTTTGCATACATTGAAAAACCTGTTTCCCAGTAATCACGCTGCAGAAATCCCCAACTAACCCGTCCAATCACAGCAGCCTGGCTTTGTGAATTTCATGATGACTCAAACCTTGTTGCCTGAAATGAAACACCGATGTCTGCTTCTCTGTTTCCCTCTCAGACGTATCAGATCCCCGCCTTGCATGACGGGCCGAACCTGGCAAAGAGGTTCTACAAAGAGCTGTCTGATATTCAGGTAGGAGCACCACGGTTCAGCCTTCACACTTCATTCATTGCAGCTTCCTTAAAAGAGTTACGAGCACATTAATGCCCCCAAGTGGCAGCTCAAGCTCATAACGTAACTTTTAACATCTACATTTTCTGCTCTCTGATTAACTTACCCCTCCCTCTCTGCCTTTCTCCACCCAGTATGGACGAAAGCCAAGCGATTGGGCACCACTGGTTGTTTAAGCAGCCATTTTGCACATGCCGGTTGTATCAACAGTTAGTCCCATAATTCCGGTTTGGATGACCAGCAGCTCCCACTCCCCCCTCCCACCTCAGCCCACTAATACACTCCTGCTTACTACTCACCAGCCCGAGGAGATGGACGCTTCTCCCCATCGGTCGTCTCGGGCAGCTTCACCAGACTCTTCTCTTCTCTGCGGACTCTCTTAGGAAAACGGTTGGTGGTTTAAATGTATCAGCTTGCTTTGGAGATCAGTATTGACCTGTATGCAATGGTCTGACACGAGCCTGAGGAGGGGAAAAAAACCTGTTACTGAAGGTAAAGTCAAGCAAGCAACCAGATGAAAGCGTGAAGATGTACCGATATCTGCTACACTGGCGTTACACATAACACTCCATGTGAGGACAGGGCTCACATTTAACAGCACAAACATTCATGTCCATCAACACTGCATTCTGCCATTAACAAAACAGGCACAAACTTACATGTTTCAGGTGTAGTAGGTGAGATATTTACTAAACTAAAGCAGCTACATATTCAATGTGTAGGTGTTTGATATAAGCGTCTTGGCTGCAAGCCTTCTGTAAGTACTGCTTCTCATCAGTCAATGCATTAAAATGTATTTCACAATAATGAAAGTTAACAATACTGGTACTACTTGCAACAACCTGTGGTGTCGTCTCCTAAACCTTTTACTGTTACGTAGCTTAAATTGGAAACGGGAGACGTGTGAGGATGTGTTTTGTTACTGTCGTGTACATAAAGCTCTGAGCGAGTACTGCTGCAGTTGTCGTGGGGCCACGTCACTTAGACACCAGAGTTTGCACTGACCTTGGTTAACGTCAGGTATGTGTCCGAGCACGACTCGGCTTTTTTAGGGAGGAAACCTGGGCGGATTTTAATTTTTGTTGGTTTTGTTTGTTTGAATGCGACTGCACAAAGAGCGAAGTTACACAAAGTCGAGGTCTAACTAAACATCAGCACGCACAAATGGTAGAACGGCCGACATGCTGTGGAAGAGAAGGACTGTTCGATGCTGGCACTAGTTTGTGTTATTGTGACAACAATGTATAGTAACAAATATATTGTGCTGTTATTTTGGAGGCTTTTAAATTATATTTTCCTTGTCTTGATGTGAAATTTGGCCAACTGTCTTCCAAAGTCCTCTGACTGTCTCCCCTGTGTTGTGCTGTCTTTTCTTTGCTGTTTTTTTCTCTTTGAATGTATTTGTACACATGCTGTCCATCTCCTCTGTCTAAGTGCCTGACCTGTCTGTTAGTTTGTTCTTCTGTGGATCTACAGCTGCTGAGATGTATCTTTTCTAGTTTGTGCACTAGGGGATATAGCTGGATACTTCAAGCAATACCAGTGTAGTTTTTTTTTTTGTAATGTGCTGTTACTTTTACTCAGCTGTTAAGTTTTTACAATAAACTTGATTTGACTTTAATAAGTTTTTGTCCTTGGTTTCACTGAGTTTTCTATGTATATTTTGTACTGGCCTCACTCTAATTCCTTACTTAGTTAGGTCAGTCTCCATAATTAATATAACTGTATTGTCTAAACCACTGTCTGGAAAGAACTTCATGGAGCACAACTGTAACTGTGACCTGATTTGATTTCTTTTACTTAAATAACAATCTGTACCCAAATTTAAATTTAAGTGCTGACATTTCAGGTGATGAGAGTAACATACTTAACATGTCACCTTGAAACTTCCTTCTATTGTCTCACCTTAATGCAATAAATATTAGTTTGAATATCAATATTAAGTTGTTTTCTTTAACAAACTCTCTTGGAAAATGTCACGTTAAGTCCTGCCTTGTATGAACAGATGTAAAACAGTAATATTAAACGTAGCCTGCATTTGTTTACATTTTGAAAAATTAAATATGCTAAATTAGTTGGGTTTTTTTCTATGTAACACCGAATGTACTGACAAATATCAGTGTATCACTTTGGTATTAAACACATCTTAAAAATGCAATGACTCCCTGCAAACTTCTGAGGCTGACTTCATATTTTTGCCGATCACTAACAAACTGTTTTTCATATGAATCACTTTAAACATTTCTTGCTGGAGCTCATGCTAAATGCCTTTCATGAACAACAACTGTGCTGAGTTTGAAGAAAATTACACTTAAAATGTTTGTGATATTTTATGACTGCTATGCTACCTGCTAACTTAGGTTTTAAAGGTAAACAATTTATGGTTTAAATCAAGACTGGGCCATGCCTTATGGCAGGGGTGTCCAGTCCTGGTCCTCAAGGGCCACTATCCAGCATGTTTTAGATGTTTCCCTCTTCCGACTCGCCTAATTCAAATGATCAGGATCGTTATCAGGCTTCTGCAGAGCTTGATGATTATAGACATATATACGTAGACGCCGCGTTGACTGCTGCTGCCGATTGGAGCCAACGTGCCTATGTGGCTGCCATCTTGGTACAGTGCCACTCGCCCCTACAGTGCATTACGTCTACAGAGGAACGACATGTCTGCACTATAAAAGTGATCATAAATCGATCAGTTTTCAACATATATTGTTTGTTACAAATGTCAGACATGGAGGACGGACAGGCCGACATAAATAGAACAGAAGCATCCAAGCATCCTGTGTCAAAGCTAAATGTGTGACGTTTTTAACAAACCAAACCGTTTGGAAATCGGTCAAAAATTCAGTGAATAATTCTATTTTAAGATTGTGGAGTACCTCTTACTTCCATAGACTTACATTCACTCCCCCCTCTGCTAGCCCTGTACCAAGATGGCGGAGCTTTAGGCACGTCCCTCCACAGTCAATGCGGCGTTTAAGTATATATGTCTATGTTGATGATGAGCTGATCATTTGAATGAGGTGTGTTGGAAGAGGGAAACATCTAAAACATGCAGGATAGTGGCCCTCGAGGACCAGGATTGGACACCCCTGCTTTATGGTGTGCAAATTTTTACTCCCCCGCCACACTGTTAACACGCCTCCTTAAATCCATCTGTAACAGTCCTAATCTTCCTCGCTTTCAGCACCCACTTATCTTTGTTTTCTGTTACATTTGCACTGCATGTGTAAAACAGGAGTAAGGCAATTGCTAATGAGTGAAAAAACATCAACCATAAAAACTAAATGCTCACCTTCATCCACATGAAGAGACATGAACCTCAGCGAAGTCATTTTCTTGTGCAGACAGGACGCTGCAACTACCTCATCCACCTGTTGAAAACATTGCAGAGGAAAATTTACACTTTACAAGTTATGCATGACATTTATACTTCAAGTCAAAGCAACTGCACTTAATATCTGACTTCAATTCAAAGTGAAGAAGTCACCTGAATGTAAAGATTCCATGTATGTGACTAAAAATCTGTCAGGTGTGACTAAACATTCTTGTCGCCTGCACTAGTCTGCCTCACATTTAGCTGATCTGTTTGGGAGTCTCTGGACCGCCCAGCCAGGTAGATAAACTCTGCTTCAACTGTAATCACATCAAAAGGCCTTATTTCACTTTTTTTCTTCTTTTTCTGTTGTTTGCATCAACACTCTGGTATGAAACACTTATTTTCCAGGTAAAAATAACTGAAAAGAATGTTTTGGTAGAGCTGTTAACAACTCTGACATCTGAAAAGTCAGCGCAACTCACATTTCATAACATGGTGACTGCATCAATGGTGGAAAAACTCTAAGTACATTTACTCAAGTACTAAGTATTTCTAATATCTGCTACTTTACACTTCAGCTTTACCACGTTTATTTCACAACTCTGATTACAGAGTCAGATTAAGATAAAACTTTATTGACTCCTGAGGAGAAATTCACAAGCAGCAGATAAACCATATAAAGTAGTTAAATCTATTTTACCAGCTGCATCATTATAGTGAATCCAATAAAAGACAGACTTTAAAATATTCCCTTCTGCATAATGAGTACATTAGTACCTTTATATTTGGCACATTCTGTAGATTTGTGGCTCATACTTGTGTATTTTCATTGAAGTGTAAACTAAAAAGAAGAATTTTACTTGCAGCATGGTATTTCTACACTGTGGTGTTAGTATATTTATTTAACTACAGGATCTGAGTACTTCAACATCTGGACTACCACTGTTTATCATAAGAAGCCACAGAGGTTGGAAATCACTGGTTTAATGCTCAACTTTGAGCTGCATTTTAAAAGGCTATCCGTTTCCTAACATCCTCCACTTAAAAAAAGTTGTCAAGTAAATGTAGTGCATAAGAAAGTACAATATTTCCCTCAGATGCAGAGCAGTGGAAGTATAAAGTAGCATAAAAACGGAAATACTCAACTAAAAAACAAGTACCTCAAATTTGAACTTGACTAAATGCCCTCAGTTAGTTTCCACCACTGCTGACCGACCATTTGTAAGTTTTTGGGTAAAATCTAACAGCTAACAGCCAAGTATTTAAGTATTAAGCTGTTAAACGTACTTTTAGTCTACCCTAATCTTATTTCTTACTACGTTTTCCAACAGAGACGTCATTTTCACGGCATCAGAAGTGAACTTTAGCGACAATGAACCCCTGCTAGCATAGCTATGCTAACGAACGTTAACCAAACGCTACTTCATTAAAAGTTCCGTGTACATGACATACGATCACTTCTAGGAATGTGCAGCGTTTAAGATGTTACTGGTAACTAAATCTTACTTAAAAAAGCGACACAATATTCAAATAAAAGGTAAAACACTCACCGAAGTGCCCGAAGTGTTGCCGTTCATTCAGCTAACCGCCTTCTTCATCGGAGTCACATGACCAGTGGAGCTTAAATTGATTGGCTGGATCGATTGTTTACCTTTAGTGACCCGGATGTTTAATCGGCCTGTTTTTTTAAAATGGCTATGAATTCGGCGAATC
Source organism: Dascyllus trimaculatus (assembly GCA_024666655.1). Classification (NCBI taxonomy): domain Eukaryota; kingdom Metazoa; phylum Chordata; class Actinopteri; family Pomacentridae; genus Dascyllus; species Dascyllus trimaculatus. Next base: position 23,988,594 of record CM045458.1, on the reverse strand, counting down.
CAGTTTTAATACTCAGGAGAAGATTATTCTTCAAACTTGAATTTTTGATTCAAAATTTTTAAAACACTGAAAAATTAACGTAAAAAAAAAGATATACAGAAATTCTAGAGATGAGTTCAGAGGCAAAAAATAAATAAATAAATAAACACGATTTAAAAAAATAACAATAATAAATAATTGATAGGAACTTGAAGAGTTAAATTCAGAGACCAAAAATTCAAAACAATTATTTCAATGCACAAAAGAATCTGTACTAGAAATTCATAGACTTTAAAATGTGAAAACTGGCAATAAAGACTTGTTTGTTAGGTTTTGTTACATACAGTCTATGGGGGCTGCTAATACACACACACACACACACACATATATATATATATATATATATATATATATATATATATTTTTTTTTTTTTTTTTTTACCTATGTTAAGAAAACAAAAACTCTTTATTTTCATCATTCCACATACCAATTTAATGTGTTATAGGAAGTCATTTACATTTACATGTAACAGCACTGAAGACAGTTTTGTAAGACAAAAGTGGATTAATGTGGTTATTGCATTATTGTATTTATAGTGTCTTTAGACAGAAAACACCCAGTGTAAAGCCTTCTTCATCTCTGAATACACTAATTTAAATACCTGTAAATGATATTTAAAGATTTTGTTCAAAGAAAAAAACCAACCACCAGTTTTCTTGATACCCAAAGCAAGTTAAACAACTTTGTGCTGAATTACAACAAACCATAATACTTAAAGAGATTTTTCAGCAGCTTGGATTATATCTTCATTTTCGGTAGCTGTTTTTGTCCTGAATCTGAGGAGTTTTTTTGGAGCCACAGCAGTAAATCTATGGCTACTTCTCATCTTTGTCTGAGGAGGCGCCTCCAAACAGGGCTGAGGCCTGCTGACCCACGGGGTTGTAGAGGAAAGCTTCGATCTCTCCGCCGTCGTTGCCGTTTTTCTGGAAGTGGATTTCCAGCAGATCCTGCAACATTTCCTGCTCCATGACGGCAGGTATTCCTGTCAGCAGCACCGTGCGAGGACACACCGTCATCTTGGTCTGACAAGAAACAACACAGATAAAGACATTTTAATAAAAACATTACAGCTCTGACATTTAGGATAATGTAATGGTGTAAACCTTTTTCCTTACCTGTAGGTTAGTGATCTTTCCATTCAGAAAAGGAGTCACTCTCACTTCGTGCTTCGTCTTTTGTATCCTCACTTCATGATATTCTGTGTCTGTCAAACCTTTGCTGACTGACAAGAGAAAGACTTTATCAGCTGAGGTTCAAAACATTAGAAAATTCACAGCAGCCTTTTACAAACACAACCTAAAACATTCTTGCAGATATTGTATTTAGGATGAGCTGCAGTCGACAGTATCCTTTCAAAGATGCTCACTGTCTGCGCGCACAAACGTGAGCACCACGTTCCCGCTGTCGGGCAGCATTTCACATTCGTCCACCTCCCCGCCTCCGTGTTTGCTCTTAGAGAAGTGGATCTCCAGATTGTTCATCAGCGTGTCGATGTCCATCTTGGGCAGGTTGGAGATCAAAATGCGGCGAGGACAAATGTCGGTGTCGATCTGCAGGACAGAAACGGATCACGGATCACTTAAACGAAGCCAATGCTGCACTTGATCGTTTGATTTGGCTCATTTGTTTCAGCTGTTTTACCTCCACCACCTTTGGCAGCATCAGATGAACTGGTCTGGCCTTCACAGTGATGCTACAGTCTCCTCCCAGATCCACCTTGTGCTCCTTCTTGGCCACAATCTTCTTTGCAACTGATGACAAGGAAAACAGAGTCATTCAGGATTTTACACATTAAAACACAGCAGAGAATTTAGTCGTGTTTGCTTATTTCAAATGGCAGAAGCTGCAGAATCCCAGTGCTTCAGCTGCTTGGTAATAATTTGATTTTAATTAAAGATGAAATCTGCACCAGAAACACGGAGCTAAAATAAGGAAGGTGCATCTGGAGGTTTAGTTCATCTTGGATCATCCTGGTCTTGCTGAGAAGCTGGGCCTGGGCTAGTTTGCAGTCCTACATTATGTCAGTTTGCCAAAATACAACGAGAAAGAATAAAAAAAGATACAAAATCAATGGAAATCAAGTCTAAAACAGTGAGTTTTAAATGTCACTTTCAGTTTGCTTCCCTGATCTCCTCCAGCAGATCTTTTTAGGATGGTAGGTAAGCAGGTGCTAACGAAAAATAAGCCTTATAAGTGATAATTAAAATTTTAAATCCACTCTGAAACAGAGCAGAAGCCAATGAAGTGATTATAGAAGCTCTCTTGTGTTGGTTTTGGTTGAGTCTGTCCAAAAAAGGGGGTTTAAACACTCAAATCTGGTGTTTCAGTCTAATCTTACATTCAGCATCAGGGCTGAGTCGTTCTAACTCTTCACCAGCAATTCATAGAAATCAGCTAAACTTCTGGAGAACCTTCAGACTGTAGAGAACAGAGCAGCCTCATCAGCTCTCGTGGTTCTCTTTAGGTCTTTAAATACTCTGACAAGTCACTGTTAAAGCAAATGTGAGAGTTAATAGTCACGGTGGAGAATGATGGATCAGCTAACAGAGAACTTGCCACAGAAAATAAAAAAAGTAAGGGCACTGAGGTTTGCAGTATCAAAAACATCAAGACAGTGAGAAAAGCTGTGCATCAAGTACCAATTAGTATTTTCCCTTTGATCACTGAGCAGTAAATAACTTGCTGAACCATAAACAGCTGTTTTATGCTGCTTCCCTTTAAACTAGCAGAGCTGAGTGAATGTTCCAGTGCAGTTGGAGACATTAATGTTTGACCTCCTGGATCACCTGCTGCTCACATGTTTTACTACAGTCTGAGTGTCCTTAAAATCACCTCTTTGAACTCTGTTAGTCTCACAGTGTAATGGATACAGACATTACAGTGGGTCGGTCTGACCTGACGGAGGATGTTTGGCTGCACTGAAGCCAGCAGACAGGATGAAAGTCTAGATTCACAGATGTTTTACTCCCATGATGTGCAGAATATTAGTGTGTGAGACAGAAACACTGCTCTGCTTCTGTCTCAGTAACTGGAAATCTCCACAAAAACATGTCTGAGATGGTTAAAGTCTGTCAGAACTGATGCATTAAGATGCTAAATGTCTGTTTATAAGTTAGTCGATCCTGAGCAACTCAGTTTACTGCATCTGATTGAATAAATAAATCTGATCTCTGTTCTCATCATTTCATTAAAGACTAGGTTATTATCAGACAAATAAGTGAGATTAAACAAAAATATAGACGTCTGCAAATCAACAGAAGCTCCTTTGTGCCCCCTAGTGGCTGAATCAGACCATGCAGGGAGAACTACATTCAGACTTTTAATCAAGCTGCTTTTCAGCATCAGTTTAAGAAATAAACTGTGATTTTATATCAGGAACTTTGTCCTGCAATAATAAGTTCTGCTGCTGTAAGAACCTACAGTAGAATAATGTGTTATATTTGTCTTTCTATATCCTCAAGTCTGGTTTAAAAAAGATGTGATTACTTTTTTTAACCACTAAAAATAATCTACAAAAACTTTTTCATCAATTTGTTGCAGAAAAACCCAACAAAATTTAAATTAGGATTCATTTTCAAAGCCCTGATCCACATATTTCTAATGTTTGAAACCCTAATTCTGCACCAAAATCTCTTTATATTGCTTTTTTTTTTTACCATCTTGCTTAATATAAAAGAGGTTTTACTGTTTTAGCTGCAAGAAAAAAAAGAGATAAGATGAAACATTTTTGATCCCATAGGAAATTTTAGTACCAGATGTTGCTTTATAAGAATAAATGCAACACAGAGTAGAAAAGCTGCATGATTTAAGTATGATGCATTTCTGAAATAAATCAAATAAACTAAAATAACACTAAAATAGAAAAGAAATGCTGGAAATGACACTGAGGTATTAAGTAAAATCACACATGATGATGAAATATTGCACATGAAAACCCCTTGTATTACTTTTATTTTGAAAGTCTTCCTGTATTTTGCAGTATGTTTTGTATTTTAAGTCTGGTTTTGAGAGCTGCTGCAGAAGTAAAGATTTAAACACAGATAAAAATGAAACAGTGCTCGAGAACAAACTCACCCACTTCCTCCTCGAACGTCACCAGCGCCGTGCCGCCCTCCATCGGATAAACCACGTGAGGCTCCATCTCAAACTTCTCCCTGTCGTCCGCTTTTCCTGTCGAGCCGGTGAAGACGAGCTTTTTCTCCGGCACTGCAGCGAACACCTGAAACCGACAGGGGCAGGTTTAGTCGCGGCGGCCCGGCTGCAGACTGAAGGCGTCTGTCGGCTGGACGTACGTCTGTCTGCTGCTTCAGCTCCTTGTTTTTGGCCTCCTGATGCTTCAGAGCAGCCTCGGCTTCCTGCAGCTCCCCCATCAGTTCGTCCACCTCCAGCTTCAGCTGATTCAGCCTCATCTGGAGCATGAATTCATACACAGTGAAGCAAAACACTCAGTATTACATCTAATCAATGGGATCTACAAGACTGTTTATTATCTGTTGTTGTTTCCTCTGTTTACTTTTCATTTTCAATCACCTCTGTTAAACTGCTCACTGTGCAAATACATAATGTTTACATGCAGACGTGGCTAAAACTGGATCTTGAAGAACACCATTAATGTGATGCTGCTTTATGATGAGTGTAAACGAAGCACGAACCTGCTCGTTGTCCAGCTGGTCCTGGTGTGAACGCTCGTCCTCCTGCATCTCCTGGCTCAGCTTGTCGGAGCGTCGCTTGAACTGCTTGGCCATCTCCCGCTTGTCGTCTCTGGAGGCAGCCAGCTCCTTCTGCTCCTCCAGCAGCAGCTCGTACTGCTTCTGTGGATGCACGAGAAGAGCCGCGTTCAAAACCCAATTCAATATCGATCGATCTATTATGGAACGTCCATGTCGGTTTAGGTGTCACACTTTCCCTGACCAGCAGCCTAAAACTCAGAAGTATTTATTTATACAAGTGCAGAAGAAATATTCTGGTGCTTTCAGTTAATCATTCTGCTGATCAATGAATTGATTACCTCCAATAATTATCTTGAGCATCATTTTAAAGCACATTTCCAGAAATTCATCCAGACATGTTTTGGTGTATTTGGAAACTTAGAAATCTTCAGTTAATATAAACTGAAGAGACAATAAACAGACACGTTAACTTCCTCTTTATTTTTCTGCTTCTAATAGAGTTTTTTGTGTATTTTTATGCATTAAGGGTCGAATTCTTCTTCTAGTTTTCTCCCAGAATGTTCATGTTTCTGTTGAACCTGTATTTGCTGTTATTTTACTGATTTTATAATGAGTAAAATCAGAAACGAAGCACTAATTTGTTGATTTGTTGACTGTAAAAAAAAAATAAAAATAAAAAAGGATCAAAACTGTAAATAATGTCCACATAACAGATCTGTATTTTTACAAACTGTAATTTAAAAAAAAAAATTGAACAATATTTGACTGAAAAAGGACTGAAAAATGGTAAATAATGCTTGAGTAAAAGTATAAATGCTGACTGGAAAATATAAATAATACAATAAATAAATAAAATAGGCTGGAAGTGAATAAAATGTCCACATCAACAATCTAAATTTTGACAAATGTTTGATCAAAAATGACCAAAAAAGTCTAAATAATATTTAAATAAGCAGAAATATAATTTTAAACACATTACCTGCTATTTGAAATATAAAGTATTAAGGATTGCAACGTGGCAAATAACCTTTTAAAGTGTTGTTGAAGAGATTTTACAGAACACATCAAGTAAAATACACAAAAAGTATTAACTTATATGTTGACTGTCATTAACAAAATAATAAAAAAAAAGGTCAAAACTGTAAATAATATTCAGATTAAAAACCAAAAAGCATAATTTTCTTATGTAACCATGACAACAGTGACTTTTATATGATGTACATTTTAATTTAGGTGTGTTTAGTGTCTGTATTATAGTATTATGTCGACTCTCTGACAAACGATGGGTGTCAGCTCACCTTGTAGTTGCTGATCGAAGTCTGGATTCCCTCCAGTGTGTTTTCAGACGTCAGTGGGTCGACGACCAGAGAGAAATCCTGAAAAAACAAGAGAAACAGGCAAAAAAACCCACCACAACGAGGACATCTGCTTTAGAATATAACAGGAAATATCCAGTCTTATAAGGGAAAGCAGCATTATATATAAATAGATATTGAGAAACAATCAACAGGAAGGTTTCAGCACAAGAATCAACAGTAGGAAGCAAAAAGAAGAGACACTGTTCTCACCTCGTCTGAAGACATAATGACAGCAACCTGGAAAAATCCACCAAATATCACACTTTTGACTCGTTGTCACTCAAAATAAATACATTTATTAATAAAAGATGAGCACAGGACTGAGTGTCATAAAGGAAAAACGCAGCTGAGCTAAACTTTAAGACGATTAATCTGCTGTGGGCCTGTTGTTGTCACGTAAACACATCATTAAAGCCTTGAAATAACTTTAAATAAATCACGTTCTGCTGAAAACTAAACACCAAATGAGAACTTTAATGATCAATCTGCATTAAATAAAGCTTATTCTTAAAAATGTTTCATTAAAAACAGCGAACTCACCTCCTCTCGACGACCTGAGCTCAGAAATCACATTTATTCTTTCAGTTTCTCTTTCTGAGCAACAGGAAGCCGGGATGCGGTGCTGCGTTCAGGAGCGGTCGGAAATATGCGGCTTTACGTAACATTGAGCAGGAAGCACCGCAGGAAAGAGGGAATAAACTCAGGATTCTTATTTGTTTCGTTGAACTTCACAGCTGTCATGTTTCGGTGTCATCTAATCTTGTGTTTGTGTAGTTTTTTAAAACCACATTTCATTAAGGAAACTTTTTTTTCACTCTTATTGGTGTTTTTAGTCTTTTTATCCTTTCTGTTTCCGCTTTTTTGTATCATTTTTGGGGGTTGTCGCCTTTAAATTATTCCTGTGTTTTTTGTGTTTATATTTGTATATTTGTATTCAAAATCCTACCAAATAAAATCTGATTAATTAATAGAGTCTGATAAATCCAACGGACCTATAATGCCACACGACAGCTCTTATTACTACAGTATATTATTAGCACCGCGCAGCACACAGGGCGTCTTTAGCTTTATTTTTTACTATGTTTAATTGTGTATAACTTCTATTTCCGTTGCTTTTGCCGATCTAAATGAAGCAGCTGCTGTACCTGCATTTACCCTTTAAACAAATAAATACATTTTTAACACAGATACCTTTTTGTTGTTGTGATTATTGATTTATACTTCAGTACATTGCAGAGAGAAATACAGATTTATCAGTGCGTTTTTCTTATTAATAGGTGAGAGCTAACGGAGCTACAGCAGCTCATTTAAGACGCAAAACTGTCAGTAACCTGCTTCATGTATAGATTAAAGGCAGCGCTGTTGGTGTTAAATATCTGCAGGCTTCATCTGCTGGACTGAAGATTATTTTTAATTTGAATCCAAGTAAAGAAGAATTAAGTGAAGTTGTTCTGATGCAAACCATAGAATGAAAAACTGTTTCTATTCCATGTGAGTATCACTGGAATATAAACTCATGACACTGTGGCAGAAAACACAATCAGAGGCTTCTTTTATGAGCAACATGCAGGTTTGAGACTGGAAAATTAAGCAGAAACCACATTTTTAGAAAACATGTCTTCCTTATGCGACGTAATACGAAGCATTGTATGTTTTTTTAGAGCACTGCTCAAAATACTGACTTTTTCACCTGAATTTCTGCCCTTATGAAACTAAGCATTAACATTTCAAACGTCAGTATTTCTTGGAAATTAACAATTATCAAAAATTCAACCTGCAAGTTGCTCTTCAAAATAAAAGCGGCAGTTCTACAGTGCAAGAGGTAAGAATTCTTGTCATGGTATAAATTATACTGATGCATTTAATGTGCACTGCAAATAGGATTTTTTTCTGCTGTTGACATTAACTCAATCTGAAAACAACCCACATCTGCAGGCATCAGAAAATGCAGTAAAACGTACAATATATAGTGAAAAGCTCTCCAACCACTTTGTGCTGATCCTATTCAAATATTCACATCAGAGTCCTTCAGTTAAAGTAGTTTAACTTTGCATCCAGGTTTCATTACATGCAGTTTATAACCAAGTATGAATATTTGTAGAATAACATGGAAGTTGTAATATGTCGGCATCTGCTCTACAAACTAAAAAAACAAAATGTTACAACACTGAATATTAAGATCCAACAATCGCATCACCAATACGTCAATATTTAAAGCGTTCTAACAAATTATTCGGCTCAGCACCTTCAGATTTTCCAGGCTGGAGCCTATAAAAAGAGAGCAACACCTCAACGCATCATTTAAATTAAACAGAAAAGGGTCAAGAAGAGAGTCGACAGTCAGAATCCGTTTTTAAACATTTATTAGTGAAACCAAATGAACTTAGAATCTGAGCTTCTGGAAGAACCACTTGTTTTTGCCAGTCTTGTACCTGAAACAGAACAAACAGGAATTCAGCTCATTTATTCTGACAACACACTGAAACACAACTAAATGAAACCCAAACCAGCAGCACAAACCAACACAACATGAAAGCAACAATATGAATACGGTTTAAGAAGATTTACTATTTCACTTTTATTACACTGATAAACTGGAGCATGTAGTTGAATATGAGCCCTCACATATTCACTAACTCTAAACTTGATGCTCTCATTCTTGCAGTCCTCACATCCGAGCAAAAACCCTCCATGATGTTTAAGAAAGATTAAATCCAGGAGACTCACCTCTCCTCAAACTTGACCTTGGCCTCCCGCCTGGCTTTGCGCTTGAGAGCAGGATCCCTGAAGACGTCCTTGTTGACAACAGTTTTGTCCAGAGGAATATCAACAGAGTATCTGAGGGGAAAGAGGTGCGGACATGAATAAAACAGCTGGGTGCGTCCGTTTCAAACTCAAAGCGCCTCAGCAGATTCTCACAAGGTGTCCCCACATTTCAAACATGTTTAAATCTGATGTGGATGTTTCCCTGCAGTGTTTCTTTCGACTCTTCTCAGCTCACATTGGCAAAAACACAGAATAAATGTTACTTCTTGCTATGAATCTGAGCTGATTCAAAGTCATCTGGGTGCAACAAGCAGTCAGACATCACATTTAGGTGGAGAGCTACTCATGTGAAGACGCTGTTTACTGAAATATTTGTTGTTTCTTGACAACTTCAAATCACATTCACAGCCTCTCACAGAGCCGACCAACAGCTCCTCACCTGCCAGATACGAAAAACTGATTCCTACAAAAGAACGGTTTCCAAGAGGGAGCTGGGTAACTTCCAGCTGTTTAATCTTTCATTTTTATAAGAAAAATAATCAAATGTGGACCTCAAATAATTAGCCGATAAATCAGCCAAAACAAAAAGCATCCAGCAACTATTTCTGATAATTCCTTAACTTTCATTTTCACATAAAAACTGCAAAAAAAATACCAAACAGCTGCATCTCACAGGAAATTTGGCTGCATATCATCATCATAAAACAATGAACTGAATTTTTGGAAGTTTAGACTGAAATATAAAAAGACATCTAAAGACATCATCAGCTCAGCAAAATCAACTGAAGTTCAATAAACTAAATCTGATCAAATCTCACTCTGGAGAAGTGACAAATTCAAGTGAACTGAAAGCAGATTTAGCACTTGAAGCACACTACATACTGCTGATTATTTTAAAAAAAAAAAGTCTACATGCAGCATTCTGACAAAACCTAATGCACAAGTAGAAGTTAAAAGCTGCACACAGCTGGAAGAAAACAAAATACACCGTTGGATGGTGAAACATCTTCAGAAATAAAAACAGAATTAAATCTATGGATGTCTGAGGCTCCACATATTGTGTGCCATCCTATCACTATTAACAGTACATTAATAATTAGTATGGTACATAGATTTTCAGCAGTCCAACAGTGTCTGACGTTTATTTTCTACCACATTGAAGGTGGTTTCACTGAAACACTGATGAATTCACCAACACTGCAGTGACTGGTGGTTTTCTGAGCAGGTATGTGACACACAGAAGCAACAAGTATATCAAGAATGCAATGAATGTGGTTCCAAACATAAGATTTACGCTTTTAACTTATTAATTCCTCCCCTATAAACAGTCTTCTGCACAATTTGGTAATTTAAACTCATGTTATCCTGACATCTGTGCACAACAGGGCTTTTACGTATTGAACCCTTGACATTAACAAAAGATTACAAGTTTTCAAGAAAAGCTTCAAGTATGCTGTGTTTCTACTAGACCGTATATAATAAACACCAAAGGACTTCAGTCTTGATGCTCTGCACTGACCTGGTGGGCATGAGGTGGTTGTAGTTGAACACCTTGACGAAGGCCTTGATCTTGGACCTCTTGGCGATCTTCTTCTTGCCCATTGTTGTGGTCACCTTACGGGGATAGCGGTCGATGCCTGCGACCAGAGCGTGGCTGTAAGGACGGTCAGTGGTTCCATCATCAATGTTCTGCAGAGAGACGATAACAGGAGACTGTGATATCAGGTAGACACCGATCGGCTGTGAGCAAAATCTGGCTTGAGTTGCCTGAACCACAGCAGAAAGCCTGAACTACACTGTATACACTGAACAATGGGCGGCATAAACAACCCCTGAAAACTCATACATGTGCATCCCAAAAATTGTGCTCGCTGGACTGTCCACACTGCAAGCACACCAACTGCTCATGTACCAGGAAAACAAAAGCTGCTCAAATGAATGATCGGGAGAGACTGCACAAGGTGATTTTCAGTCATCCACACCTTCATGATTCATCATCAAAAGAGTTGTAAATGAAGCAGCAATTGTCAAGACTTTGGAGGAGCTTTGATGTGAACATGTTTTCCACTGACAGAGCTAAAACACAGTGGGAAGTTTTAAAACCTTTCTTCCTCAGAAATCCTGTGCTATTTTAGTTTGACATAAAATTACAGTTCTACTCTAATTCTAGCATTTATATGCACTTGACTTGAGTACTGCTGGTGCCAGAAGATGTTTAGAAGCTACAGATGAACATGTTAGACTAGACTGTAAATGGATTACATACAAATCAGATGTACATACGTAAATATATTCAGCAGGTCATGCAGTCTTTCACAGAAACATCATAGTTTGTGTAGCAGCAGCAGCTAACATCCACCAGATGCAGGATTTACCTTGACGATGACAGCTTTGCGTCCGGCGTAGCGTCCAGCTAGCACCATCACCACCTTCCCAGGCTTCATGAACTTCCCCATTTCTGCCACAAAAAAACTCAGTTAAACCTGCTGTCAGTGCAGCAAATGAAAACACTAAAGACGTGAAGCCGCTTCAGTCAAACAATAAAATCAGTGAACGCGTTTACAGATTTTTTTTTCGTTGTTGCCGACTGTGTGGATTGCTAATTTAGCGTTAGCCTAGCATTAGCATACAGTTAGCGAGTGCTTTTCAAACTGATTTTGGAGCATTTATTTCGCTTTTTACATGCTCAGAAGCTATTTAACGCTGGCTAAGATGTAATCAAACCAACAAAGCACCCTAATTAGCCTGAACGTATAACATAATCAGCTTTAACAGTCCGTTTATACGGAAACTGTGCAGCTACATGAAGGAAGCTGCCATGTTGGAATGAGCCCAGCGGAGAAGAAGCGCCGCAGAAATTTGTTCCATTTTCTTCATTAATCAGATAGAAACAGCGAAAATAACATACATATGTGAAGTAACTGAGTCTCTGTAGCAACTGTGATGCGATTAAAACTCTGAAATAAGTCAGATTATCAGAGATGGAGGAGGATTGTTTGAGGTGAATTTCACTCACTTGTGAGGGTCTGAGGCTCCGCTAACAGAAAGGAAGTCCGTAGCGCTCAGACGCACTTTGACCCCCACCGCTGCTGACGTCACGTCCGCCAAGAAAAACACGTCCTCATTATTTTATTTTATTATTATTTAAAGAGAAGATCTAAAAACAGATAAATGCGCCACTCTTCCTGCTAAATATTGTTTTCGAATTTTAGTGACTGAGTGGAAAATACAGCACATTTATAACAGACGTGAAGCCCAAATGTTTTTCAATACTGAAATAAGAACATTATGAATTGATCAAATAAATTTAATACAATAATACATATTACACAAATTTATGTAACTAATTTGAATATCCGAGATAACACAATATTTTATAATAATTCAAATTTACCTGAGTAATTTACATAATAAAGGTAACAATATTAAAATGTAATAAAATATCAACAATATTGTAGTGTCCTTGCCTTGATACTCAAACTAGTCAATATAGTTCATACTAGTTCATCCCATAAAAGATCTATATTTTATTTTCCTGCTCCTGGAGGATTTTAAAGGGATCAGAGTAGGACAATTATGCCTTTTGAACTCTTGTTAACAAATGAATGTGCCTATGTAGTTAAGATTTTTTTTTCTGTTTAAACAGTGAAATTAAGGTCCAATTCAGGATGTTCTGTGTCAAATGTGTTCCAATAAAGTTTGAAAAAGACTATGTGAAAAGTTGTTCTTTGTTCTTCAGTTTCTTTAACTGTATGACCTTTTTTAACTACTAAGACATGAACACTCAAACGCAGCACAGTGGTTCGTTTATCACATTTAATTTCTTTACAGCTGCAGATATGCATTAAATATGATAAAAACCAAAACATAAACACAATTCATATCTCCCAAATATATTATCTGTGATTACAGTGATTAAATAAAAATAACATAAATAGCACAATTTAAATGACCCAGTGTTTCTGTTGTTCCCAGACTGAACTGCTACAGTTACAGTACAGCAGCTACATTACGTAGTGTTTGTACGTACTTCACTTTTGAGCTATCCAATAAATAAATAAATGCCTCTTTGTATGAATCACAACACAACAGCTGAACATAATACAACAGAAAAGGGAAGGGAATAAGGAAAATACAGCATTATGTGGAATAAACTTTACCAAAAGTGAACACAAAACAACATAAATTGCACTCATGTCACAAAGTGCACAAGGATGGAATCAGGTTTAAATCTCAGGACACACAAACAAAATAAACAAATCTTAGTTTAATAGCATCTACGGTTTATACATTCAGTTATTAAGGATATGACACGTGCAACTCAGCCGTCTCAGGAGGATAAAAAGTAATTCAGCTGAAATAAAACTAAACATCCTACAATCATGTTAAATAAGGGACAGATTTTTAGCAGGTAAGATCGCTGTCAGTGGGTCTAACTACACCTGGAAGATGAGAGAAGCAGCAGTTCATACAGGGTCAGTTTACACACCTGAAACACCAAAATGGAGTCAAGACAGAAGCCTCATGTGCCACAGGTGGTAGCTGCATATTTGTAGGCGACGTCACACAACACAACTGTAAGATACTTTTCTTTTCGAGTTGACCTGAGTGCTGCTGTTTCACTTTACGATCAACAAATTTGCTACACATGATTTACCAGCTGAATAATTCATTCCGCAACAGAAGCCACTGCACTTTTCACTACGAACAAGCACCAGTGCAAACTCTGGGTTACTGTGCAGGCGCCACACTAGAAGTAAAGGTTCTGTTGTTCGTTTTCTTCCTGGATTGTCAGACTGGAAACCACATTACAGTACTGATTACTGCACAACTCCTTCCCACTACGTTTGCTGCATAGGTCAGGGCACCAGCAGGGGAACGATACTGTAAGATGAGCACAGGTCAGGAAGGCTTTACTAAAGGTGAGGTAAACTCGGACTCCACTCTAAGGCATGTTTACAGTACAAGTAGCGCTGTTTTCCTGATGTTTTGGCATTTCAAACACACACAGATATGCAGATGAACACAACATAATCATCCATGCATGTACTGTAGACGTCACATACTTGCACTTTACTTTAGATGGGTGGCTGCTGAATAACCTTTACCAGGCTACATACTTGAAGCACAAAGTCATGCTTTTGGTCCTGAAAGCTAGTTTAGCTGATAAAATACTGGAGCTCTCTCAGAAAGCGTCCTTGATGTTCTTGAGCTGCCGAACAGCCAGGTCCACTGGGAGGTTGAATCTGAGGTGGCTGATGCGGCCCAGGATGCGCAGGGCTCCTTCGAAGCCGGTCTGGGCCATGTAGCTCCAGGAGTGGTAGTGCGGGTGTACCAGAGTGCCAGACTTGCAGAGCAGGTTGAGCCACGACACCAGCCGCTGCTCGTTCAGAGCCATGCACACCAGGGCTTTGAACTCGGTGTCGGGGCCTCGCTTGAAGCGTCCGTGCTCCTTCAGCACAGTGTGAATGGCCCACAGCAGGGACTGCTTCGGGGTGATGGTGACCGGGCCGCCGCCAACCGGCAGGCTGAAGGACTGGGACAGCTGGCGGGCTGGAGACTCCACGAAGGCCTTCCCGTTTTTGGACTGGTAGTACTTTACAAAGAGTTCCCATGGGTGCATGGTCTGTGGGACGGGTCTGTAAGGCAGGAGGCAGGAGATTGGAGCCAGAACCAGGCTCATGGTCTGTGAGGGTGAAAAGAGGCCGTGAGCCAGCAAGTCTTTCAGAGCGATCGCCAGCTCCTTCCTCACGGACGTCGTCAGCTCATCTCGGGGTCCCAAAGCGGTGGTGCTGCTGCTGGTGTAGCTGACCACGTGTTCAACGGAGGGATGTCTGCACGAGCCCAAAACCCGAACCTTCTCCACAGCTGCCTCCAGACGCTGCAGCAGGGGTCCATAGTCCTGCCCAGCTGACTCCTGAGGCCACATGCTCTGGGGGATGTGACCGGCTCCACAGCCAAACTGACTCGCAGCGAAGATCTGCAGCACGGCGAGGGCCCTCTGGATCAGCTGCAGGCCGGTCTCTCGCATCTTCTGGGCCTGCTCCGGGTCCACTGCAGGGAGAGAAGAACCAGGAGAATATCCTTTAAAAGCAGGAAGAAAGACCTTTCTAGAGTAGTTTTTAAATAGTGGAATAATCCCATTCAAAGTTTCAGAACAATTTCTGCTAAACCATCTCAGATTTGTTGAAAATATTACAGCATAAAATATGAATATTTATAAAGATATGCATGAAATTTTAGCTTAATATATCAAATACTTTCTTCATTTTTGTGACCAAGTATTTTATATTATACAGTATTCTATATATTTTGTAATATTGAGAATATGCAGCTACATATGGTTATAATATCACTATATGACCTCTGCATTAACATTGTTTGTTGATCATGACGACTTCATTTTTTTTTTTTCATATTTCAACTCACTCTTCATCACAAACTCTCTGATCTACTTGTCCAATAATGCAGATTCTGAATCAATGACGTGATGGGAAAGAACAGTAAATATTTCAGGCATGTATTTTTACCTGAGAAAGTGGGTCAATGGACAATTTTTTTCTTTTAAAGATTTATTTTTGGCCTTTTGTGCCTTTATTAGATAGGACAGTGGATAGAATCGGAAACGGGTGAGAGTAGGGAAAGACATGTGGTAAACGCCCGAGGTCGGAGTTCAACCCGGGACTGCCGCTATGCCTCTGCACTTGGGTCACGCGACATAACCATTAGGCTATCAGGGGGGCCCCTCAATGAACAATTTTAACCACAACATAAAATGACGGACCTTTCTTCTTCACTCCTGGAGCTCTGCTGTTCGTCCCTGCTGCTTGCGGTTGCTGGCTGCTTACACCATCTGACAGTAGAGGGTTCCCCACCTCATCTTTAGAAAGGAGAAGGAAAAGTTACTGATGACATTCTTAAGCAGGTAGGTATTGCAATGAAAAATTAAGGATCTGAACTGCTTTAGTGACAGCTCAGAGGCCTGCGTACCCTGGATGAAGTTGATGAACATCTCCAGGTCCCTGATCTGGGTTTTGAGCTGCTCCACCAGCTGCTCTTTCACTCTGGCTGGGTTCACGATCTGAGCGATGGCGGCGTCCACTCTCTGCCTCAGATCCTCGGGAGTCAAGTTCCCGATGTCCTCGTTCAGGTTCACATCCAACTTTTTGATCAGTTCATCAATGATGACCTGGAAAACAGAAGTCAGATCGAACGTTAAACTTCTCGTCGACTGTGTAACTGTTTCCTGTGACTCTGATCTTAAACCTGCAGTAACTGATTTGTTTGACCACTTGAGGGCAGCGGAAAAAAGTCGTGACATATCACCTTTTAAGCTAACATGACAAGCTTGATGGCAGTTGCTCATTTACACTTTCAACAGACACAGAGCAACATTAACATTCATCTGGAGTCATGTTTCTGTTCTCGTCCAATATCCCTCTCATTATAGCTGTTTTTGGCTTCTTTGGCTCTTTAGCTGCTTAATGCTTCACTATGTTCACCAGGTAGTTGCAAACTGTGTCCGTCTGCAGTTTGGTGCTGAGCAGGTGATGTATGGAAGCTTTTAGGAGCTTTTTCTGGCTGAAAATGACACTTTGAGAGCAGTGAGAGCGAACTCTAACAGTAAAATGAGCTGAAACTCATTATACAGCTCTATAAAGCAGAGTAGTGCTGCAGGTTCAAGTAAACAGCTGAATGAAACTAACAGAAATTTCATGTTTCCATCACTATTTCCCCGTTGTATTTCACCATCTGTGCTCCTTTTTTCTGCTGTGGTTTAATGGCACCAACTCTTTATCTCAAAACGCTCCACTTCTTAGCCGACTACATTTTGATTAGCGCTGCAACAATTCATCATTTAGTTGTCATCTATTTACTTAATCGCTATTTTGACAATCACTAATATCAACATAGGTGCTAATAACACTAAGCTAAAATTAACAAAGGCAGAAAATTAAATCTTTTATTCTAAATATGAGTTTATCATCACCTAAAATTTCATGATAGTTTTTCATTTGATATGTTGATTATCATTAAAATATTGAGTGCACTTGCTTTAATGTGGAAAGCCACAGTGACTATTTGCTGCTACTTAAAAAGTACTGAAATCCTGCTACTGCAAAAATACTAGAGAGTACTAACGTATCCTTTTAAAATTACATGTCCAGTTTGTCCCTGATCAAAACGGAGTGTATTACGCACACTGATTCAACCTGTACATGTTGTAGAGCACAGTCAGAAAACACCAGGAGCTGGTTAACCTCGACTTTCCTGATTATAACCTTCAGTTATGCAAACAAGGAAGTGCCACTTGGTGCTGGGAAGAATAAATAAAAAGCAGCACTAATGCAGACACATAAGAGCTTTTACAGCTTTGGGTTCACAAGCTTCTTCTTAGAGAAGCTGGCGATGTGACAGACTGTTCAGCTAATCTACGCTTCTTAAACAAAAGCAGTAATAAAAGAAAAATAAACAGTGATATAGTAATATACTATCTACTAAAGCCTGAAGCATTTTCAGAAGAGATGTTTGACTGTTATGAAACAGGTAAACATCACGGTGTGTGTTTAACGTAACAGACAGGCCACTGGGGAAACTACGGGTGTGACAAAAACTGTTTGCAAAGAACATAAAAACGTGACTACTGAAGGTGGATCAGACAACCTGTGGCTTTAACTGACACTACGCATCAATACGTGAGAGGACTGAAGGATTTCTGCATTTCCATGGTCCCACCTTCTGCCTCTCCATGACGACAGACTGCGGCAGCGAGTCGTAGCTGCCCTCCTGATAGGCGAAGCGCTCAAGATCATCCAGCTGTGTCTTCAGCTGGAAAATGAGATCCTTCTGCTTCTCCCTCTGAGCCTCCAGACGTTCCCTCTTCTCCCTCTCAGTCTGACGGGAGAAACAAACACAGCAGTTTTAATTTCTAGTGACAGGGAGTCCTGAGTAACAACACAAGATCCTGACCTGTGTAGGAGTTTTGCAACCATCAATATCAATATTTAAGAAGGCACATTTACAGCTTGTCGCAGTTTAGATGTATTAAAGTCAGTTGAACAAACACTGAGAGCAGGGCTGGGGTTTCTGCAGGTCTGAGCAGCAGGTTATCATACAAAGCACACAAACTCTCACAGACGTCATCATACTCACCAGGTCCTCCTGCATGTAAAGCATGTGACAAAGGAGAAAGAAAGAGCTTTAGGTGGAATAAATGATGAGTCCTGATCTCATATTGTATGGAGTGAATGAGGCCAAAGACAAAATGCAACAAGGAAGCAGGGAGTAAACAGCAGCAGCAGCAGGTTGCTTCAACGTCACTGTGTACACAGAAGCCTTCATTACACAGATAGTGATCTGCTGCAGGCATTTTCATTGAGCCTGTGAGTCACACACCTGTGACAGAAGGAAACATTTTCCAGCAGAGATAAGAGGTCTGAAGGAACAAAGCACAGGTGGGCGCAGCAGCCCGCCGTGACGCAATATGCACACATTAATCAGGTTTAATCAGGGACCTCGAGCCTCTCATTCGTCTCTGTTCATATGGGTAGGTTTAACACCACAGAGACTCACTGCATGTGTGTGTCTGTGGTGTTATATTTGAGAGTGAAGTGTCCATGTGTGAATTTGGGCAAAAATAACTTCCATGTTTAATCCATTATTTGAGCTGTCCAACTCCCATGCTGACGTCAGAGGTGGAATAAGTACTCAGATCCTATGTAAAACTAGCAAACAACAGTTTGGAAATACGCTGTTACAAGTAAGAGTCATGCATTCAAATTTATACTTAGTATTAGCATCAAAATACGCCTTTAAGTACCAAAAGTAAAATCACTGGCATACTTCTGAGTAATATATACTATTAGATTATAAAATTTTAATGTATTAATTTTATTATCATAGCTTTACCAGCTATGATAATAAAATGAATACATTAATATTTTATAATGTTAAAAAGGGGATTTTAGCTACTTTATATTTGCAGATTGGGTTGTGAATTATCCCTTGAGGATCAATAAAGTTTTCAATGTTTTTAAATTTACGATATTATATCATAATTTACTTCCTAAACTAAATCTGCAAAATAACTAAAGTTATCAAATAAATGTAGCGGAGTAAGAGGGACAATATTTACCTTTGAAATGTGTTACAGTGGAAATATAAAGCAAAAGTAAATGGATATGCTCAAGTAAAATGCTTTAGCTTAACATTCATAATTAATTTCCACCACTGGCTGAAAATCACCAACACTTATCAGCTGAGTGGAAACATGCAAAAAAAATGAACTAAATAAAATTACAAGGATAGCTTGCACATATGGAATTATAACTGTATGTGGGAGGGTCTTAGCCTTAATAGTTATTATAGCAGGGTAAAGTTGTATTCTATATAATTACTGCAGGGTTTTAATCTTCCACATTTAAATTACTCTGATGAATTCACACCATAAATTAAACTGTTTAAACTTTTTAGCTTAACATTGTTATTCTTCTACTAGAAATCAGTTTTGCTCAAAGGCTGTTTTTTTAAATGTGATATATAAATAACAGTGACATGATTTGGTTTGACTAACATTTGTAATATTAAGAACCATTTAATTAGTTAGTTCACATAAGTAGTATTTCAAACATATGTTTTAGACACCTGCCATGTTTTCTGGACATGGAGGTCCAGCTGTGGTTCTACTTTGCGGTCTGAATGACACAATCTCACCGAGTTCTCCAGCTGCTTGGCGTCCTGAGCCCGGCAGCCCACCACATGCGGGCAGCCCCTGAAGGCGAACTCCTCCAGCTCGGCCAGCATCCTCTCCTTCTCCTCGCTCTGGGCGTGAACGATCTGCTTCAGTCGGAACTGAACCTGGGCGAAGTGCGAGGTGAGAGCGAGCAGAGAGGAGTTCAACAAGTCCTGCTCCTCTTCCAGCTTCCTCATCCGAGCGGCCATTTCCTCCTCCGAGGCCGAGGACGAGGCTCTCTGACGCGGCTGGCCACCGCTCCCACTCCCGCTCTCATCCTCCGGGCTGGCCACAGCGCCCACCGGTGCCCACCTCTCCCCTGCGCCGGCCAACGCAGCCTCGCTGTCGGAGGCTGACAGCTCTTCTGTGGACATTTCGGACGACGGAGTCTCCTCCAGCTGCTTATTAGCGGTTTACTCTGGTTTATTCTCGGTTGTTGCGCAGATAAACAACCAGGATCACCGCTGGAGGAGCAGGTGCACCGCCATCTTGGGAAGGATGATTCATACGTCAGTACGTCAGCACGTAATTACGTTTGTCCCCAAAATAAAAGCTTTAATTAAAGGAGTTAAGTGGTGGATGATTTATTCATAATCTTAAATTAGATCAAAGAAGCAACCAGTGTTTTAAACTACCCTTTATATAGGCAGAAACACGTACCACTAGAAACTGAATTTAGATAATAGTATATTTGAATTTATTAATCTCAATTTGTATAGTATAACTTTAATAAATATTTAAAATCTTAATTAGAATCACAACATTTTAAGCTGTAAGGTTGTCTTCAAACACTATTAATTTGAATTGCTCAACTTTAATAAATATAGTTAAAAAATAATTAGAATCATGTTTTTTCTTTGCTTAATTTACATAATTACAATAAAAACTATTTAAATTGCCCAACTTTAGTAATTGTATTGAAAAAAATTTTAACCACGTAGTTTGAATTTGTATTGACCAGCTTAAATAATTGCAATAAAAATCATTTGAATTGAACAAACTGAATAATTGCATTGAAAAAAAAATGATTCGCAGAAATACTCACAGTTAATTTGTACAGGTGGCCACTCTGATATATACAGCTGTCGCTACTAATGTAGTTTCTTATTATATATTGTTTCATATTTAATTAAAAAGAAAAATATTGTCCCAAGTTTCGGGTTTTATTTTGAGATGAGCTGTTGGGAGTCTTTCTGAAGATGGTTTTATCTTGCATAAACTTAATGCGACAAAGGAACAGACACCTTTATATTCATAGAAAAGAACAAATAAATATATTAAAATGCATTAAAGGCCAACAAGTGCAAACATAAATGAATTCTCAGTTGGTTGTTATTGAACAAAGGCTGTTCCTTCTGACAGAAATCTTACTGTTAAAATACAAAGAATGATGTCACAGGATTTATTGTTGTCATTTGTTTATTGGTTTTATGGACATATAGAGAAGCGTGATTTTTTTTTTTTTAACCTTTGTGTCCTATTTCCTCAAATTAACACACATAAACACAAAATGCACAAAATTTTAAAAAATCCTGTAAGATGATATGTGAGTAATTATCCCTTAGAGCTCGTCACACAATGATTTAAAAGTCAGATAAAACAAGTAGTTTCATGAATGTAACACAGTTTGAGAACTGACTCAGCTGTTCACTCAACACGTCATATTTAAAACAACAAAACAACATCAGATTTACCCCTAAACTGATTCTGGATAAATAAGTGCACTTTTCAGAACAAGGCAGCTGCAGAAGAGCAAACAGAAAGTGACAGGGAATAAAATCACGTTGCCTGTGGAGTGTTTCGGTTGTATTCTCTGTGGGTGGAGTTTCGAGCAACAAACTGTGTGTGACTGAAATAACAAGAACATGAGCTGCTGTAGAAACTCGCCACTCCAAGATCACAGAACATTTCATCTCAGCTTCCTCGTGTCTCTGTCAACATTTACCGTTTAGCTCCTGAGAGAGCGAAGCGTTTAAAAATCACCCTTTAAATCCCTTCATGTTCCTTATGTTTTCTTCCATTAGTGAGCTGCAGGCAGAAACAAATGACAGTTGGATGTTTTCACAGAATCAGAGCTCTCTTCTTGTTGCCCAGGAAGACGAGCCAGTTGGGCCAGTTGAGGAAGGAGTTCTGGACGCAGGAGCCTTCCTCGGTGCAGGTGTAGCCGGTGGGACAGCAGTGCTTCATGTCGCTGCAGCAAACCGCCTGCAGGAAGGACGCAGTTAGTAAAAACTTTCACACTCATATATACTTAAACACATTACATACATATTATTTGTAAAGTCGCTTTCTTTCTTAATTGGCATACAAATACAAACTTTATGCTGTGTATCAGTACACAGAGGTCTCTAGCTTGTAGCATTTTATTGATATTCTTATAAATAATTCAACTGCACAGTATTATTTTTATACTTTTGCACCGACAATACATAAAACTCAAAACAACACTGACACTCATGCTAGTAATCGGTGTAAACTGTACACTTTTCATTACATATTTTATTGTGCATTGTTGTTTATTGTGTTATTCTTGTGTTTAGCACCTGAGTCAGGAGAAACAACATGTTCTTCCCAAATACTGTGTGTGTGGAAATTAATTATTTTCATATTTCTTATTAATTATTATCGTCAATAATTAGTTGATATTGTAAATTTTCATCAGAACTAATTTAATAAAGGTGCTCTGGAACCAATAGTGGGCTGTTGTTTATTTGTCTTTCAAAATAAGAGTGTTATTTAACAATCCTCAGTACATATTAACACTTTTATTGAAGGTGTTTGGTTGTATTAATTTAGGAAAAATCTGTCAAATTAAACATTTTATTGAAGACTTTTTAAGGATATCACATTATTGAAGGTGTCTAAACATCATAATGTAGAAAAATCTGGAAGATATGATGAAATGTCCATAAATGTGCACTCTATTTGAATTTAACTTAAATTTTATGTTATTTGTCTGGAAGCTGTTGCAGCAGCAGTTTGACCGCTTATTTTTGATTTTTTACTTAACAGTGTACATTGTATGGTTGTTATTGGTATTTAAATAAAGCTGGAGGGATTATTATTGATGCTGTGTCATACGTTAGGAGATGGACAGCAGCCCCAGGTGGTGGCGGACGTCTTGCAGCAGGTGTCTCCGTCTTTACAGCTGGTCTGCTCGTCACACTGGATGTCCCCGTCCTTTAAAGGAGAGGGCAGAGGCTGGAGCTTAGGCAGATAAACAGGAGTCAGAGGGACCATCTCCACCTCCAGAGTGACGAGCCTCTGGCAGGAGTTGGAGGACATGTCGCAGGTGTAGCCCTGTGGGCAGCAGTGCTCCTTATCCGGGCAGCACACGGCCTGCAGACGCAGCATGACACCGTTATTTCACAGAAAGGTCCAGTCCATCTTAAATCATCACATTTTAGAGCAATTTCTGCCCGACCATCTCGGATCTACCTGAACTTTCTGTGGCTCAAAATGTGGATATTTATGAAGAAACTGTGAAATTTAACCCGAAATATAAAATACTTTCCAAGATAAGTGACAGAAAATCACATTATATACCCTACATGCATGTAAGTCTATTCTACTTGGATTATTTATCTCGCAGTAATGAAATGGTCTGTACTTATATAGTGCCTTTTTCCACCTTAGTAGTATCCAAAGCGCTTTACAATGTGTTTCGCATTCACCCATTCACACTAATCTGCCATTGGGATTTGAACTTGGGGTTCAGTGTCTTGCCCAAGGACACTTCGGCATGTGGAGGGGCCGGGGATCGAACTGCCAACCTTGTGATCAGTGGACAACCAGCTCTACCACCTGAGCCACAGCCGCCCAATTAGTGTTTTTGTGGTCCAGCTTGTCATACCTGCTCAATCAGTGATAAAATTTCAACAAAAACACCTTTTCTTTCATTGCTGTAACAAAGTGTTTCACAGTAAAACTAATTCTATATGTTTTGTTTTGATTTATTGTGACATGCAACAAAATATGGTTCAGAAAATATCACTTGTCGACTTTTGCATGATCAGTTTTTATGATGATGTGAGCTCAGACATTTGTTTTATCTCAAAAATTACTTGATATATAGGTCTGAAATTTCACAGATGACATTTTAAATATCAATAATTTATGATTTTAAAAAGTTATAAGAAAATCAGAGGTGGTTGAGCAGAAGGTTCCTGCTGATTTGAGATGGAAAAGCTCATATAGGAAACCCTGATTAAGCCACTGACAGCACACGTCACTCATCTCTCCACTCATCGCTCACATTTTCCAGTGGGCAGCAGCCCCACTCGCCCGTGTCCAGCTTGCAGCAGGTGGTGCGGTCAGGACACTGGCTCCCGCCGTCGCACTGCACAGCATTGAGATCGACCTGGTCGCTGGTGTCGGCTGGGAGCTTGGTGTACCACGGGATCTCCACTTCCCCCCTGACGCACGAGGTCTTAGGTTCATTACACTTGTACTGGTGAGGACAGCAGTGGCTCCCATCAGCGCAACACACCGCCTGCAGGGAAGTGAGAGACAGAAGTGCAACTTTCACATCGTCCATCCTGTTTTCTAGTTCTTCTTTCATTGGTAGTGAAAAGGCTGCATTTGAAGTGCATCAATTGTTCTATGACAAAGCACATATTTATGCAAATTAGGGATAAAACTGGTTCCTAATTTGTTTTAGGGCATAAAAAACACATGACCTCTGTAGCACCGTCCCTGAACGTGTGAACATGTGGGTGGGGAGTTTTTCCCAGAACCGAATACAGTTATTTGAAATCAATTTTAAAAGCCACAAATCTCAGCAGGATGACCGGCTGCTGGGGGGGTCGTCCTGGAGACCCCTCAGGCCTGGAGGACCGGGTCGGGGGTCGTGTGGTGGCGGCGCTCCCTGTGGCCGTGAGCTGCGATCCCTCTCGGTGTAAATGAGCTCGTTATACTAATAGCAACTGTAGTGTTTGTGGTTCTGTGGGTGCGGGTGGGCCTATGTGTGTTTGGGGGGGAGGGAGCAGGTTTTTCTTGTTGTGTTGTATTTCTACTGCATGTTTTTACATTGGGAAGCACTTTGGGTTACATTTTCTACGTAAAGTGCTACATAAATAAAGTTTGATTGATTGTAGGGTCAGTGATGAGGTGCAGAAGCAGGACTGACCTGAGGCAGCGGGCAGCAGCCCCACCGCTGAGAAGCAGCCATGAAGCAGCAGGTGGACGACTCAGGGCAGCTGGTTCGAGCGTCGCACTGAGTCCTGCCCTCTACTTCTTTATTCTCTACCTCAGGCTCCTTCTTTTCCTCCTCCTCCACCTGGCTTCGGCTCGCTGTAGCAGTGGAAAACGCAGGCGTCTTCTGCCTCATGGGCGATGAGCCTGAGGGGCCCTGACAGGTGAGGCTGGCTTTATCACAGGTGGTGCCTTTAGGGCAGCAGTGCTGGTGGTCACTGCAGCAGACCGCCTTTAACACAAACAGACAGCAGCACTTTCACTCGCAAACGCTGTTAGGGGACGACTGCATGCATGAAATCACACGAGAATCGAGCTTTTTCACAGCAGATATTTTGACATGTCATAGCAGGAAATGTACAGGAGTGTTAATGGCGGCTGCTTTCCACTTAGTTGTGCTGCTTTTCATGCTGGTTTACTGTCGGGGCTCAGCGGGACACTAACCCCGTCTGATGTCTGAATTTATTTACAATTATATAAAAATTATTTGTGTTTTTACTTTCAAGCTGATGCCAAATTAAGTGGAATTGTTAATTTGTCTAGATCAGTGGTTCTCAACTGGTCCAGCCTCAGGACCCACTATGTCTCCATTAATAACAGTCGTGACCCAAATTGTTGAAGTTTGCTGTTCCTGTTAACAAATTAAGGTTTATTTAGGTGTAGTCTTAATGCATTTCGATACAACATAGGAAAAATTTGGCTTAGTTTTTTGCTCATTTTGGTATATTTGGACGTTTTTTGCCAAGTTTTTGGTTATATTTTGACCAATTCTGACAGATTCTGAGCACATTTTGGTTCATTTTTGGGACGTTTTAGCATAAATTTCTGCAATTAGCTTGCAGAGCCAAATCTAGAGGTTAATATTGGGCAACTACTGGTGTCACCATCACTAAATATCCTGCTACTGAAAGCAAACTGTGTCATAAGAAACACTTCCTTCAAAACAAAAGACTTTATACCACTACTTTTTGCTTCTGCGACCCTCTAAAAATGGCTTCGCGACCCACTTTTGGGTCCCGACCCACCAGTTGAGAACCACTGGTCTATCGCACATAGAATAGATATAAAGGTGTGATGCAACAGGCAACAAATGCCACTTTGACCGGTCCTACAAGAAACTAGTGCTTGCAAAAGGTTCCTAGGTCACGTATTGAATATGCACAAACCGTCACTGAGGGAATGCATCCACTATCTCAGCTACAGTCTGAATGCAAGTGGTACGATGTGAATTCGTGACAATCGGCGTTAAGGGGCTAACAGGCTTTTCCATCTCAGATCATCAAGGGCCTTCTGCTTAATCATTTCTGATTTGCTTGAAACTTTTTTCATCATAAACTATGGATATTAAGAATAGTATTCCTGAAATTTTAGCTTGATTTGTTTTGTTTTTATCGCATTTAAATTCGAGGCTGTTTGAATGGAATATCTCAGGAACCATTAAAGAAAGAAACCTGAAGTTTTGGCTGTTATTTCTCATCATGTCATTGATTCAGAATCTGCAGTGCTGGACAAGTCACCAAACAGTCTACATGTGGGTGAAATGAAATACGGAAACAAATAACTGAAGCTGTCATGAAAAGTCCCATCTTTGAGCTCATATTAACAAAAAAATGATAATGCAAAAGTCAAATAGTGACATTCTGAACCACATGTAGCTGTCATACAAGAGATACAGAATATTTTATAATATAAAATAAACATTTTGTCACTTTCTAAAGGAGCAGGTACGACAGGTAGTACCACAAAAACAAAAGTGGAGACGGCCGAATCCGGAGCTCCAAAATGTTTCTTCAGATATAACTACGAAAATAATAGTTTTTAATATGGGCATAAGAAAAAAATCAGAAAAGTATTTGATATTCAAGCTAAAATTTCACAGATATCTTAAATAAATATCAATATTTTATGCTATAAAGAGTTCAGGCAAGGCAGAGATGACTGAGCAGACACTGCTGTAAAAATGTGATGATTTAAGATGGAAAAAGGGGACCGAGCCATCGTCAGTTTCATCTGCACTTTTCTGAAGCTATGAAAAGCCAAGTCACGCTAACAAGCCAGAAAACGCTCCATAGAAAATAAAAATACTAAATGGGAACGTTTTGACATTTTGGGAAATATGACTTATTTTCCACAGAATCTAATTAAAGCGAACAGTTTGTTTTTCTGCACATTTTTCAATGAGACACGTAGAATAATGTGATTTTGATGAAATACGACGATTTTGAGCCGTTTGTGTTTCTTGTCACAGAAGAACAAGTTTAAGGACCATCAGAAAGGTCAAATTCAGACGATACTCACTGTTTTGACGGTTTCTGACTCGAATAAATAGAGTCATTTTGGCAATTTTGTGAAGACAGTATGCTTTGGATAAAATCACTTTGCTGCTCAGAACATCCAGCACCTCTGAAGTCTGTCAAGTAAACACTCCTTCCTGACAGCTCTTTGTTTAAACATGAGTCACGACAGCCAGCGTTAAGCCATCAGTGTGCATAGTGGCTTTTCTTTTTGAGGAAGTTGAAATAATTTACCCTCAATAAGCAGATTCTTTTAAATTTCTACCGGTGTGGCATAGAAAGTGTTTTAACCGATGCAATCACTGTGTGGTTTGGGAAAGCTTTAAACAGAGTGGTCCGCTCTGCCAGGAAGAGCATCGGCATTTAATTGTCCAACTTAGAGGACATTTACAAACAGAGACATTAGCTATTGTAAATGAGCCGCTACATCCGGCTAAGGACTTGTTTGAGCTTCTACCATTGGGTCAGCGCCATTAAATGTGGTACGTCTCGCCACAGGAAAAGTTTTTTCCCCCAAGCTGTGGTGTCTTTCAACAATGCATCTTGACAGGGCGTTTCCCTTTTGCTCGATATTTGTCATATATTAGCATTTTTACTGTGACATTTATCATATATTGATTACTGGCAGCTGTTTGTGAGTCTGTGTTTTGTATGAATGATTTGACAGGGCACTTGAGCGACTTGCACCTCTTTTCCAATGTGGTATTTTTTAACTGCAAATGGCAAATAAACTGAGACTGATGCTGACCTCAGGTAGAGGACAGCAGGCCCACTTTCCGTCTTCAGTTGTACAGCAGGTGAAGCCATCAGGACAACCGGTGGTGTCGTCACAGGGGACATCCTTCGCCTGCACGTCCTGCCGGGGGACTGTGGGTACTTTCTCGGCCCACGGCACTGAGCAGGTGTTGTCGTCGCAGGTCTGCGCTGCCAGGTTACATTTCTTACCTTTAGGACAGCAGTGTATGAAGTCTTCACAGCAAACAGCCTGGGACAGACAGGCAGTGGTTACTTATAATACACTGGATTTACACATTAAAAAGGGGGACTTCTAAAGAAAGAAGGCCGCCTGGTTTACCTCCGGCAGAGGACAGCAGGCCCATTCTCCTTCTTTGGTTTTGCAGCAAGTAGTGCCATCTTCACAAGCAACCGTCTCATTGCAGGGGACGTCATTACCTGGAAAAGAACAAACCCACACAATACAAACCATCTGTATGAAGTCACTGCTTAACTATTAACAACTGAGACTCCATTTCATTAAACTAAGCCAGTGAGCCAACATACACGAGATTCTGATGCGATGACAGCTACAGTTAAATGTTATATTAAATTAAAGGTGCAATGTATCATTTCTAATTCCTATTAGTGCTACAGTATGGAGGAAGGTCAGTTGCTGGTGTTAATGTGGCAGAAAATGCAGCAACAGATGTAGGGACGATGAAGACTGCTTGCAGGAACATGAGTGTAAACAATGCAGGATTTTAGGGCTGAAACTGACACTTATTTCATGCTCAATAATGTCACAATTATTATTCAGAATAGTAAATTCATAATTTTGTCTGCAAAATAGCAGTAAATAAAGAAACATGTTCGTAATTCATAAGAAACCGAGGTGAAATCTTTAGTTACAGTTAAAAATTTAAGATATTCAGAAACAACCACATCTTAGAGGCTAGACTCTGCAGATATTCGATATTAACTCCAGAACACAGCAATGCATAAAAGTGCTGTTGTGTAGTTTAAGGCATCTGTGTTCACTTATTCACACTGAGCATGCTTCTTGAGGGTAAACACAATAAATTTCAGTGGAAAAAAGGTTAATTTTTGTTTGTGTACAACAAAATCACACAGGCTGGCTTCAGTCTTGCATCACGTTTTAAACCTGGCTGACCAGAATTGTAACGCTAGAAAGCTGATTTTAAGCCACGCTGATGCTTTAGAACAGGGGTGTCCAGTCCTGGTCCTTGACGGCCACTATCCAGCATGTTTTAGATGTTTCCCTCTTATGACACGCCTGATTCAAATGATCAGGATGGTTACCAGCATAGACATTTATATGTAGACGCCGCGTTGACTGCTGCTGCCAATTGGAGCCGACGTGCCTACGCGGCGGCCATCTTGGTACAGTGCCACTCGCCCCTACAGTGCATTACGTCTATAGAGGAATGACATGTCTGCACTATAAAAGTGATCATAAATCGATCAGTTGTCAACATATATTGTTTGTTACAAACGTCAGACATGTAGGACGGACAGGCAGACATAAATAGAACAAAAACATCCTAACATCCTGTGTCAAAGCTAAATGTGTGACGTTTTTAACAAACCAAACCGTTTGGAAATCGGTCGAAAATTCAGTGAATAATTCTACTTTAAGATTGTGGAGTACCTCTTACCTCCATAGACTTACATTCACTCCCGCCTCTGCTAGCCCTGTACCAAGATGGCGGAGCTTTAGGCACGTCCCTCCACAGTCAATGCGGCATCTAAGTATATATGTCTATGAGTATCAGGCTTCTGCAAACCTTGACGATGAGCTGATCATTTAATCAGGTGTGTTGGAAGAGGGAAACATCTAAAACATGCAGGATAGGGGCCCTCGAGGACACCAGGATTGGACACCTGTGTTTTAGAACTACTTCCTTAAACCTGTCGCCAGTAGATTACTAACATATGATTTAGTGTTCACATGACCATCATAAAGCAATCCTTGGTCATGGGAACCTAGTAGGAAGAATTCAGCTGCATTTCATTTTAGCCTTGACAGACCTGAACTGCAGGATCAGTTTTTGTCTCGTCATATCAGGAAATTCTGTCACTTGCAACCTTAAATGGGCCAGTGAGGCATGCATGCAAACAGCACAATCACAGTACATTTTTCCAGGTACCCACAGTTGTTACCAATACTGGAAAAAACAAGGTGGCTCTACATATCACAGACACTTACATTATTTCATACTTGTTTCCTGTCTGTTCTCAGTAAACAGACAGTAAAAGTTCAGCAAAAACATTGCAGAATTTTTGTCACAAGACTGTTGCTCACAGCTGAGTAATGGCTTCATGGATGCACCTAGGAGCAGAAAATTTTATGCTTTTGATGGAATCTAGTTGGAGAAAACAGTTAATTTTTTTGCCGGTTTATAAATAAAACATGTAGAATAAAGTGATTTAGAAAAAGCATCATGATTTTAAGCTCTGATTTCGAGGATTGTTGTGATAGAACAGTCCGTCACACATCATTTCCTCAAAAATCCAATGATTCTTTCTGTTTTTACTGCTGCTGGCTCTGGTGTCATTTTGCCAAACTTTTAAAGACAACATGCTTTTCAATTCCACCAGTGGGATTTGGGGGTCAGAGGGGAACATCTTAAACCATCAGACACTACTTTGTGATGCCTGAAAACAGATGCATTGGTCTTATGATACATTATGTATGTTTTTGAGTTGTCCTTATGATTTAAAGCAGTGGTTCCCAACTGGTCCAGCCTCAGGACCCACTATGTCTCTACTAATGACAGTCGCGACCCAAATTGTTGAAGTTTGCCGTTCCTGTTAACAAATTAAGGTTTATTTGGGTGTAGTCTCAATGCATTTTGATACAACTTGGGAAAATCTTGGCTTATTTTTTGCTCATTTTGGTATTTTTGGACGCTTTTGCCAAGTTTGGGGCATATGTTGACAGATTCTGAGCACATTTTGGTTTATTTTTGGCATGTTTTAGCACAAATTTCTCCAATAAGATGTCAGAGGCAAATCTAGAGGTTAATAGTGGGCAACTACTGGTGTCACCACCACTAAATATCCTGTTATTGAAAGCAAATTGTGTCATAAGAAACATATCCTTTAAAAATAAAAGACTTTATACCACTACTTTTTACAGGGGGCATGCTTCTGCGACCCTCTAAAAATGCCTTCGCGGCCCACTTTTGGGTCCCGACCCACCAGTTGAGAACCCGTGATTTAAAGCATGCCCTATGATCTCACCTGCAGCTGCCTTAGTAACAGCTTGCGTAGACACTTCCTCTTCAAAAGGAGGAACTGCATTGGCTGTGGTGACTTCAGGGACTTTTTCTGCTTCAACATCATCGACTGTTCCAGCAGTCACTTGCTCAACCACTGTAAGTAAAAAAAAAAAAAACGCAGGAATGAGGCCACAAAAACACACTCAGAGAATTAGATCACAATTAACAGGAACCAGGAAGTAAGCTGGGGTTTACAGAGCAGCACAGAATATCTGACCTTTCAGGTTCTCCCAGTCTGCTCTCATCCTGGCAGGCAGCTTGGCCCACATCGGCAGCACTTTGTTGGTAGATAAGGAAAGACATTTGGAGTGCTCGACATCACATGTGGTTCCTTCAGGGCAGCAGTGTATCTTATCACCGCAGCACACGGCCTGTAAAGAGAATAAAGTCACATCACCTCGCAGGATAAGACACCACAGAGTCACGATAGCCGGACGCCGAGGCAGGACATGCAAACCCGTCATTTGACTTTTTCCTCTTAATCTCACTCATGTTCGGGGGTAACATTTACTGAACTGCTGGCTATGATAAAACAATAAAGATCATCCATTGTGTACCTTTGGTATTGGACAGCATGCCCACGTGCCTTCTGGAGTTTCACAGCAGGTGGTTTGATCTGGACACTCTGACACTCCGTCCTGGCACATAACTGTAGTTACAGTGTCTGTGGTGACGCAACGGGAACATTGAAGTTAAAAAATGAATCAGGGACAACGATGATGGAGCTTAATATGGAAGTAAATGTGAGAGTTAAACCTTTTTTGATGCAGGAGCGGCTGTCATCGCTGCACTGGTGGCCCTCAGGACAGCAGTGTTTTCCATCAGAGCAGGAGACTCCCTGAGATGGAAAAACAATAAAATCTTTATCATTCATAAATAAACATTAACGTGAGGCTCAATCCTAACTGGTTTACGTTCTGTAAAATGATCCAGTAGATTGATTCACAGCAACAAATTGTCACCTGTTGCTTGAGTGCAGACACAAACGCACCTTTTAAATTGAATTTCCCACAATAGCAGTAATCATTTATACAAACTGACAGTCACGTGATATAAAAAGCAATTTAATTCAAGTGAAAATAGAAAGAAATCCTCTAAAAATAAAGGATCTGTGTGCCCAATTACCCTTTTAGAGTTAACATTAGCACTATGAATTAAAACTTATGTGTGAACTCTTATCTGCTTGATTACCTGAGCTAGTGGGCAGCAGCCAAACCTTGTCAAAGCCTTCAGACAGGAAAACTCAGCTGGACACCGCGACTGATCTGGACAGATGTTGTCGTCATCTTCCCCCACGTAAGACTTGATCATCCTGAAGGACTGTGAGTGGAGAAGAGGGGGAAACATCACTGCAGGCGATCTATTTAAATATTTAATGTGTGTTAATGAAGGACATTGCCTGCTGTGTGTTATTGTTACTTTGGAGAGCCTGGGTTGATCAGCGGAGGCTCTTTCCACCCAGGGGATGGACACAGTAGAGTTCACACAGCTGGACGTGGCTGTTTCACAGACTGTGTCAGCAGGACAGCAGTGGATGTGATCCTCACAGCACTCAGCCTGTGGAGACGACAGTAGTAGAAACACTTTGACTACCAAAGTTTTAAATCGACTATCACAGTGGCTAAATGGGGCTGAAGCTTTTATCTGGCTCATAAAGTGGTAAAACACCATTAAGGATGAATAGCACCATTGTAATGTTTTACTTATTCCTTTTTTAGAGTACAAGAGAATGGTTATCTCATATGTACATTTTACTATGTTACAGACAAGGACGCAATTAATCTCCTGAAGTTGAGGGATTATGACACTGCTGGAGTTAAACACTAGGATAAGTTAGGATGTAATTACAGAAACTTAATTACATGTCTCTGTAAAACCAAACATGTTCTCTCAGTTTTCCATCTACCTCTTGTATATTTGATAATAATAGTTAGAACAAAGAAATTAATACATCTATTTGCACTTTTATAAATTTAAATGCGTAAATAAAGTTCAAGTGAATTCCACATGGAGGCAGTTGCTGCTACTAGGCTACTAAGCTAGGATAACGCTAGCTACCTTTTTAGCAGGCTAAGTAGTTGAGCTGTATTTAGTCTCCATAACTTGATTTAGCTGAAAATGGAACGAAATCTAACAAAATCAGCAAGATGTTAATTAACCAGAATTGATGAATTTCAATTACAGAAAACAGTTAAGGGGCAAAAACTATTAAAATTCAGCTTTAGCCGAGGTTAGCTGTGGCTAATTCAGCTTTATGTTGGTTCTGTTTTTCTGCTTTAGATGTATACTGATTGGGTTAGTTTTTAACATTTGTAATAATCACCTTAAAATGGGTATAATAAATTATTCCACCACTAAACTCACTTAAATAAGTGAATTGAAAACAGGTTAACCACAACAAATTGTAATTTAAAGTCAAAAGTAGAAATGGCAGTTACTGCTACGCTAAGCTAGACTGATGACCTTGTTAGCAGGACTGGTTTAGCTGTTTTTTTTCCCCATGACAGGCTTTTAGTTCTCTCTTACTTGTGTGGAATAACTATATTATCAAGCTAAATTATCAAGATTTTATCCCAGTAAAATGTATCTGCTGGAATTACTGGAAACCATTAGGAGGGGTAATGAGTAAATTTAGCTTTAGCCTAGGATAGCTTTGGCTACTTCTAGTTAGCTTTGGCTGATTTGGGGTCTCTTTAAGTTGTTGGAGTTTGGGTTAGTTCTTAGCCATGTTTTGCTGTTCATGCACTCTTTCCCTTTACATTATACATTTCCATGGCTTTAAACAACTGCTATGTGAAAAAATAAATGTCAAAAAGTTTGCAGTTGACTAGAGGTGTTTTAGTTAATTAGATTGAGTCCAAGCAAATTGTGGCTTCTTCTAGCTAGCTTTAGCTTTAGCTGGCTGCGTATCTGTTATTGCTAGAATTGATTTCCAGGTGAGTTTTGTTGGAACTACACATTTAACATTCGTTTTCTTTGACACTATACTTTTCTGTGGCTTTAAACAAATGTTATATGACAAAATAAATATCTAATCTAAATGCTGATTAAGCCTGTTTAACTTAATGAGTCAAGGCTAGCTAAGGCTACTTCTAGGTAGCTTTAGCTGGAATTGGCTTTGCTTTAGCTTTGCAGCACATTCAGCATGCAGTTTTATTGATATTATACATTTCCAGGGCTTAAAACAAATGCAATGTGCCAAAATAAATGTCACCAAGTCTGATTGTGGTCTTCATTAAACCTTGATGAAATTTAAAGCTACTACATTCTTTACATTTAAGTGAAAAAGTAATTAATGTAACCTATTACACCATGCTAGATACGCATGCACATCAATTATAAATACATATTGAGCATCCATGTGCTGTTACAAGCCTTTTAAATCATTTTAAAAGATCCTAAAGCTTCTCCATATGCAGTATTTAACTGAGACAAACAGTGTAGAAATTACTGTATACATTAAAAGCACATTTTCTTTTATCACATCATACATAATCTAAGAGTCTTTCATGTGTTGATCAAGCTGGTGGAGAGTACACAACCATATGTTGTAAATTCATCCAGCATAAAATTGTTTTTGTAAATTTGTAAATAATTCTGAGACATGTCAGAGTTAAACTAGGATTTATGGCCAATTTCTGGTGCGATGACAATGAAGAGGAAGCTGTGCATTATCTCAAAAGTAAATCACTGACACGAAAAGTACAACAACTTTAAAAGGAAGCCAGAAATGAATGCTCGGGGAACTACTCAGATGCTATGTACCTGATCGAATGGGCAGCATTCATAACCGTTGGTCGGGTCATTGCAGCAGGTTTGACCGTCTTCACATCGACCTCCATCTGGACACTCATCTGCACCAACCAGGGCCAAGAGAGCCCAAGAGATCACAACCCACCTGAACATCTGCAGAAAACACACACACACAGTTATAAAAGGAAACTGAAACACATGCATGAGAAATCCCCCGTCTACACCCAACACTAAATCCTGCATAAACTCTTGATTTTAAAAGGGCACAGACAGTACACTAAGTATGCTGAGATACTTCTACCTGCCAGAATTAGTTTTGTAGAGTTCTGAGAAAACTAATCCAACCTACCCGCTCATCTAAAACCATTTTCCATATTACTGGAACAACAACTGTAAAGAAATATTCTGAGACTCCACATTGTTTTCGTTCATTTCCTGAAAGTACAATACTTCCCTTAATGGTTTGTTCTATTTTTCTTCATTAAACAATGACTAGACCAGTCAGACCGGTTTATATATAACAAAGAACCCACTTTCAGTTTCATTTAACTCGTATTTTTAAAAAAATAAACCCCTTTTGTCTAAAAATCTCAGCTGCTCAGAATAAACTGTGGACATTTTACACAACATGGCAACTGTTTAAACCGCACAAACATTAAACTGTTGCAAAGTTATGTTAAAATTAGTTGTTTAAATGTCATTTTTTATGTTCTACAGATAACTTACAGGCCTTGTTTGCCAAGCAAGTACTATGTTACAGTGTCAGTGAAGAAGGTGTTGCTCTTACCTTGGTATAAGACTGAAGGGCTGTTGTGAGGTGTCAGGTGTTTCACAAGTGTGTCACCACTAAATAACAGTGACTGACCCGCATTGTCTTGAACACGCCTCCAATAGAGAGAGAGAGAGACGGGAGAGGTGGTTCCCAATTTTTAAACCGCCACTTCTGGTCTCTTAAAACTGATTTATTTTTTTAATATAAGAGGCGGCTAATGAGAGTTTCTGTTAGTCCTCGTCGGCTAAGTTGCTCGTTTGTTTTGTAAAAGCAGCGGCAAACTGCCGGACAAACTTGTTTACATGCGGCAGCTGCAGCGCACCGCAGCGTCGCGTCCACCAGGCGGCGACGCAGCAGCGGCAGCGGGGGCAGAGGGGGGCGGAGCCAAACCGCTGATCTGCAAAACATGCGCACTGGCCTTCTTCTGTTGCTGAGATACGACCATCGCTGCGCGGACATGTTTGTGAGAGCTGAGAGCAGCGTACGTGCGCAGTCTTTAACCTTTAACGTGCGCTCCGACTGCCCAAACATGTTTACGGCTTATCATCCAGGATGGAGCGGCCGAAGAAGTTGAGACACGACAGAACGGCTTAGCGGCTAACTGACATGGGTGAAGACACCTGTGTTTCACAACGAGGCTGGCAGTTGAAGTAGAGGTGAGCAACGTTAGCATGTTGTCTTAAAATAAATGATAACGGCTCCTGAAAACAGCTAGCTAGCTAGGTAGCTACTAAGCTAATGTGCGCACAGACGCAGCAGGCAGTTAAGAGATGACATATTTCAGAGAGGGTTGGTTTAATGCATTTAATAAATTACCTCACTGTCTTTCAAACCAACCATTCCTTCTTACCTTTACTGGAGCTTAAGATATAACAATTTTGATTTAAGCTAAGTTAGCTAGCTAAATCAGAAAAAGAACATAGTGTACCAAAACTGGATTTCATGCACCACATTTTGGGTTGAGAATCTTTTTAGTGGAGCTTATCTAATCTGAAGGGGTCCTGTGTTTATTTTTCATTAACTTCTGTCCTGTCAGCATTGATGTAACGTTGACATGGAGTGAAACGTGTTATACCTCCATGCAGCATTGTGTAATTTGGGTGACAGTCGACCTTCTCTTTTGAGGACATCCATGTAGCCACATGCCTGTTCTGGGCACTTTGTTTGGAAAAGCAACTTATTGTGCAGACAGACCATGAGGGCCAGGTGGATATAACTGTCACACTAAACTGGAATAAACTACAAGACAAGACAGGGGAAACAAAGGACAACTATACAGTAAGGAAGACAAGTTTGATGTTACATATCCAAAAAAATAATAATAATATTGAGAAAACTCAGTCAAAACATCTTGGCTTTAAGGCTGCAACTACTAGTTACTTTCATTGTTGATAGTTTCATAGTTTGTTGACTTTTTAATTGAATTTTTAAGTAGTTGTTTGGTTTAGAAAATAGTGAGAAATGCTGATCGGTGTTTCCTGAAGCCCAAGATGATGTCCTCAAATGTCTTGTTCTGTCCACAATCCAAAGAAATTTAGTTGACTGTCATGAAGGAAAAAGGCAACCAGAAAATAATTAAATTTAGGAAGGTGTGATCAGAGAATTTTGACTTTTTTAAAAATTACTCGGTGTGATTTACTGATTATCAGAATTCAGTAGTTGACAAGTAGATCTGCAACAATTCATTTTTTATAACTGATTTATTGATTTAAGCATGAATTTTCAATAAAAGTTGAACTCAAATCGATTAATTCATTATCAAAAATGTATAGTTAACAACTAATGAGTTAATTGTTCGTAAACTATTTCAGCTCTGGTTGTTGTTGAATTAATTGCTTACTATTATGATATCTGAGTAGTTGATGTTAAGAAAATAAATCAAAATTCTTTGATTTCAGCTTTTAAATAAAGTTTCTTTTCTCCGCTATGACAGTGAACTGAATATCTTTGGGTTGTGGACAAAGTTTGACACTTACCAACATTTTTATTTATCATTTTAAAGAGTAAACAACTCAATTGATTGTTGCTGCTCTACTTTGGTGTTACTGTTTGTAGCTTATTTATCTGGACCCCCACTCCCTCATTTAGAAGTGGGTCACTGGCTGGATGGTGAGATTGGAGACATGCATGTAATAGATAAGCTATCAAAAAGTTTTAACAACTCCGCCTTAACTCACCCTGCTCTTATAGAGGAGGCGTCTGATCTGAATTCAGTAATAATTAGCTCTTGTTTTCCGCAGTGTATCCTTTTTTCTGAAGGACTGAAGCATAGACTTCTAGAGCCTAATTTGCGCTGCAGTGACGTTCATTTGGAGCATTTTAGGAGGCGGCATCACACGCTGAGCAGTCTGACATAACAGGACACTGATCCAGCCACAAACTCAGCGTAGGGTTGCTGATCTTACGGGGCACCGACACGCCTCCTTAATTGTTTTACATAACAAGGAGACACTGCGCACCGGCTTGAACAGCATTCAGCAGGATCACAAACCTCTGTGAAGTTAAATGCTGCACATTGTGTTCTCAGTGCTATTTCTTTGGTCTGACAGGTGGGCAGGATGGGGGAGCGGACGGTGGGACGCCCCGTAGCTGCGATCTCTCCAGTGCAGCAGATGCTGGCCTCTGGCACTGGAGCCCTCCTCACATCTATATTCGGTGAGATTATAGAAACAAAGACCAGGAAAAGCAACAATGGAGTTTTCCACAATCTCTTGTCATTTGCACCCACTTGGGTTTTTGCTACACAGCTCTTGTTTTGTTAAAATAACTGAATCAGCTGATTTGATTACAGTCACACCGCTGGACGTTGTGAAGATCAGGCTGCAGGCTCAGCAGACACCGTTCTACCAAGGTAGGAAAAGTCACTTCTGTGGTTTAAAATAACACACTAGCTCAGCTAATTAAACACTGAAGCCCCTTTCAGATATGTGCTTTGATACATTAATCTGACGGCACCTGTGCATGTCAGCTTCATATCTTAATACACACACTGGTCACTTTTCCGTAATTGTTGCACCAACACTCTGACTAGGACGGACCTAATATAATTTTTGTATAATTTCAAAACACAACACAAGACTGAACTGACCCGCCACATTAATGCATAGACACACACAAGCAACGGTAATTCAAGTTGAGAGAAGAGTTTAGGGAAGACTTTTCCACATTGTAGCACCAATATCCATCCAGAAGCATCACAGACAGGACCTAATACACAGTTTGTGTAACAAACAAAACACCTTTCTCACTCACTTTGCTCTACAACTTCAAATCTATTATGACATAAAATATAATTTCCGTAATAATGAAACTTTACTGCGATGAAAACAGACACGTGCATCTTAAATATTAATGATACTCACCAATTATGAATGTAATCTGAGTTGGGGGGGGGGGGTTGTCCAAGTTTGTTGCTTCCAGCTGTTTAGGACTGTTTCCTCTGAGTTTATTTAATACCTGCAGCATCAGGCAGCAGTAGGATCCACAAGTGTCTGCAAAGAGAGAAATGAAGATGCATTTATAGACAGAGCAACAGAACTAACTTCATTTAAAATTAAAAACTATTCCTGACATGAAGACAGGATCGCGACAGGATCGCGACAGGTGCGCTGTCAGACAGAGTCACAGTTTGTCAGCTACAGGTAAACACTCTGTTACTTAATCCTCAGGTTAAAATTACTGGACTTGATAAGGTGCGATGTCTGAATGAAGCCATGAGGAATGTAAATGGAAAAGTGACCTGTGTCCGAATGGCAGAAAGCCGTCACTTTAACAGACTGACAGAGCTAACAACGTTCCACATCCCGTGTCTGAAAAGGGCTTGAGTTTGCTTTTGACAGCTGCTTGTAGGCGCCATTTTTATCTGAATGCTTTGCTCCTAATACTAACCCCGCTACACCTGTCCTCTGTCTGTTATCTGCCCTTTCTTTGCTTCGTTCCATAGCTTTAGCCAGTGAATCTGCTCCGTGGGGTGGTGTCACTCGTCCCTCAAAGTGTGAGTATCCGACCCACCATCGCTGCACGCTAACACTTGGCTGCAGTTTGAAAACACGCTGGGTCGACACGGTTTTCTGTGTGCACCCACATGCTCAAATACAAACATATTCTGCCAGTGAACATAACATTTGCAAATAGATCAAGTGATTTCAGTCAGCTTAGATTAGCATGTTTTAATTTCACTGCTCGATCCAACGATTGTTTTGCAGTTCTGCAGGATGATAAGTCAAAGGAACACTGAGTTGCTATACCGACCTACTCAATAGTCAGCTTCTTTTCACTCCTGTTCACGCGTGATTCTGTGACTTATAAATGTTTTGTACCTCGTAAATGTTTTCACTGGCCAAAATTTGTGGA
Organism: Dascyllus trimaculatus; assembly: GCA_024666655.1. Classification (NCBI taxonomy): domain Eukaryota; kingdom Metazoa; phylum Chordata; class Actinopteri; family Pomacentridae; genus Dascyllus; species Dascyllus trimaculatus. The sequence goes on along the minus strand of CM045458.1, from coordinate 23,948,644 downwards.
AGAGCGGGTTGTACATGATGCTTTTTTTGGACATTCTTTGAAGGTTTTGTTAGAGTTCAGCTCTAAATAAACAGACAGAGTAATCAATGAGCAAGGACGGTCCTGATGTTATCTTCTGAGCGGCTCTGCGGTCATTGCCATCGCCTGCATTATTGATGCCATTTCTCTACTCTGTGACGGCTTGTGCAGCTCAGTTTAGACAACATGAAAACTTTTGCTGCTTTCTATTAAAACACGGTTGTTTTAAAATTTTGTGTTTTAAATAAATTAGCCTGTTATTCTGATAACCTTTGCGTGTTTCTCTTCCTCTGAGTTTTGCTTGTTCTCCCACACAGGGAAGTGTTTCCTGTATTGTAATGGACTGATGGATCACATCTATGTTTGTCAGAATGGAACCAGTTGCACCAGCTGGTACAAAACACCAACACATTTCAGCGGGACTCTTGTGAGTAGCAGCACGTTGGCTGCTTTGCTTTTGTTTTCAGTCTTTTATCCATGAAATGTAACATAATGTCTCGTTTGTTTGTGCTGCAGGATGCTTTTGTGAAAATCAGTCGCCATGAAGGACTCCGGTCTTTGTGGAGTGGATTACCACCAACACTGTAAGTAACATCTAGGAAACATTTGCAGTACTTGTAGAGTTAATGTGTCAGAATTCAGATACGGGGTGAGATAATAACACTGTCAGTGCCCAACTACTGTTTTATCCTGATGTGTAGTACTAAAGCACTGTTTTACTCTGAGAGTCATAATTAGAGGATGAAATATTTCCTCTGTAAATGTAATGTTTTCCATATGTAGACTCATTAAATTCACTTAGTAATGCCTTGTTTGTGGCAGGCCAACCAAAAATTTTTTGCTATTTGAAATCCACACAGGAGGCCCCCCTTTAGTCAAATGTTAAAGGCCCATAGCAAATAACCACAACGTCCACATTCCCCCTCAGCTGGCTGGACCTTTGCTGCATGTCATGCCTATCCAGTACTACAGAGTTCACCAACACTTCTGCAGGTTTTTTAACCAAATAAATGATCATTTACAAAATATCCCAAACAAATAAACAAAGACAAAGTTCTAGGGTTTCCCCGATCAGAAGTTTTCCTAGTGGACCAGTCATCGTTAAATAAAGCCTTTAGCTGATAAGTTACTGCAGATTTATTGGGTTTATTTAATTATCTTAGTATTTATTTTTCAAAGAAAATGATTTGAGAGAATGTTATAAGTTACCTAATGTTGTTAACCCTGTGCTGCATTATAGAGAAATACAAAATTGCAGCAAACAGTGAGCCTTTCAAATATAAATGTTTAAAAAGCATGCACAGAGTAAGCTGCTGCAACACAAGCAAAGGTGGTCATGATTCTGAATGTGTCTTAAAAATCAACAAGGATGCTGAACGTCCACCTCGTCCTCTGTAAGTTATCAGAAACAGTATGTTCCTACCTTAAGGCTGCCACCAGTCTGTCATGTCAAAGACACTTGACCTCTGCATACATGGTAAAAAAAGATAAGATCATTCTGTCATAATGCCACAGCAGGGAACTTTACAGTGTTTCAACGTCAAGGAGGATAGTAGGAAAACGTAGGGAGCGTCAGTAATATAGTAAAATAAACAAGAAATATACACAAGTACTGCTGTATCGTACAGATTCTTCTATATGTAAAAAGATCTAGATAATTCACAGACTCCACAAAATGAGGAAAATAATGATATTGTACAAGGTTATTCTATATGTAGAAATAATATTAAAAATCTTCCAAATGTAAAAATATTCCAGATGCACAGGTCTTAATGCACTGATGTTGCATCAGAGTGAAATATGACTTTATTCTATGTGTGGTCTATTGGGGGCAGTGCTAGCTGGAAAGAGTTACACGACCTTTGTTTATTTGTGTGTGTGTGTGTAGGGTTATGGCCGTACCTGCCACCGTCATCTACTTCACCTGCTACGACCAACTGCGGGACTTCCTGAGATTTGGTCTGGGTCTTCAGGGAAGCCACGTCCCTCTTGTTGCCGGGGGTCTTGCCAGATGTAAGTGTGTGACAATCCCAAACGTAGAATCCCAGCTGTGAACTGTTCTTTTTTTTTTTAAATTTGCAACATGCATGTCTGTGTTGCAGTGGGGGCAGTGACGGTGATCAGCCCTCTGGAGCTGGTCAGGACTAAGATGCAGTCCCGTCGGGTGTCCTACAGCGAGCTGCGGGTCTGTATCCGATCGGCTGTGGCCCAGGACGGCCTGCTGTCGCTATGGAGGGGCTGGGGACCCACCGTGCTCAGAGATGTACCGTTTTCTGGTGAGAGCAGCATCACTGAATGCAATATACTAGGAAGGAAAACCAAACCAAACCAAAATGTTGAAATGTACCTAGACTTGATCCTAGTTACAGTTATGATGGAGAATGTATCAGAACCTCCACTGAAACTTGTCAAACCACCTCTGCAGCATATTTGACTTTTGGTGTTATTTAATATCTTCTGCGTGGTTCAAACAGTCATTAAACTATGTCTCTTTCCTTGTTGTATTGTCATCGCCATTGAAAGTCTGCCAGAAGCATCGTAACAATACTGTTGAAAACTCTGACAGTTTGAAACACTGAGCCCCCGGCTGGACAGGGAGAAGTTTATGTGAATGCTTTGGTACTTTCTTCTACCATTAAACTGCAAAATTTAGTGTTTACTGAATACTGAAAAGATAGATTTGTCTCCATCACTTTTACCATCTTCCCTCCAGGGCCGGTTTATGGTCTCTCAGATGTAGTCTGTAACAGAGAGAGGGGGTGTATTAATTTTTAAATATGGGGATAAAGCTGTACATTTTCAGACAGTCTCTCGAGGGAGGCAGACTTACTGTTGCAGTGGGTTGTTGAAGCCTGTGAGAGGAATGCAATGCTTAGCTCCTTTCTCAGTGTTACAGCTGCCCAATCACGGAAACTGTGCCAGTGTTTCATTGTTTGTTTTGAAGATAAAACTGAAATGTGACTGTAATGTAGACCATAGCAACAAATTAGCAAAAAAACCCACTTTCTATTTGTGTGTGCTCACAGCTTTGTACTGGTTTAACTATGAACTGGTGAAGGCCCACCTGTGTGAACAGGCTCGAATACCTCAGGCCAACTTCTCCATCAGCTTCACAGCAGGAGCTATCTCTGGAGCTGTGAGTACCCAACAGTCATGCTAACACACACCTGCCTCTGTTGCATAAGTCAACCATGTTTTTTATTATTTATTAGTCTCTATACCACCTAATAACAGTAAATGGTCAGATACCCGATAACTGTCCTGATAAGATCAAATGAGGGAGCAACTTTCTGCCTAAACTCAAGTGAAAACAGATAAAAATAACATGTAGCTGTGAGAAACCTTTTCTTCCTGACTAGACTGAACTGTACTTATATAAATCTATCACTTTATAACACTTTGTTATCTGATACCGAGGTCAGCCGAGAGCAATGATTGCATTGTCAAGGCTGGTGTTAAGTAACAGATTCACATTGTAATGTTTAAGTAATAATCAAGCAGCTCGTGATATAAACTGTTTTCCCTGAAGCACAGAGATTTTATGAGGGTTTTATCCAGGGTGTGACTGTTCCTGTCTGTTCTGGTGTTTAGATCGCTGCAGTCCTGACGCTGCCGTTTGATGTCGTGAAAACTCGGAGACAGATTCAGCTGGGAGAGATGGATACTCTGGGAGGTTTGTGCTCATACATACATGATGTTTACAGTCATGCTGTGTGAATAAATTTGCATGTAGCATGTTCTAAACTGTAACTTACTTATTGTGATTCCTCCTAGTCTCCGTAAAGAAAACCACGTCCACATGGCACATTATGAAGGAAATATGGGCGGACTTGGGCTACAGAGGCCTTTTTGCAGGTACAAACTCTTCCTGTCTCACATTAACTAAAAATATATACATTTACTTTGCTTGAAAGTGAAAACATGTCTGTTTTGTGCAGGTTTCATGCCCAGGGTGATCAAAGTGGCTCCGGCCTGTGCTATTATGATAAGCAGCTATGAGTTTGGAAAGACCTTCTTCCAGAAGATGAACCTTGATCACGAGCGACTGGCATCCTGAAGGCTGTGTGACGCTGGTTGTTCGTCAGAGGGGGCAGAACATGCAGGCATTATGATCAAGGATAAAGTGTCTTCAGACAGAAGATGGAGGAGCAGGCTGATGATAAGACATCTTTGCAGGGATGCCTCTCACTTTTTAAGATAGCAGACTGGCTTTCTTCAAATATAAAATGGGCACAGTAAAGAGCTTGAACAACAGGCCTGGATACAGAAGAATCCTCTGGGACCACAGACTTTATCTGTGCTGCTTCAAGTACATTTTCTTTTTTATAAGAGTTTTTTTTTTTTTTTTAGTGCTTGTACCAAATTATTATATTCTGTCCTCATCAGATGAACAACACAGATTCAATCCAGTCATCATTCTGAGTGAAGACCTGATGCAGGGCAATGTAGGAAACTTGAAACCGTCTTAAAGACTGCATCTTCAAAGTACTGTAGCATGAGTTTGAAGAGAATCTTCTTTTTCCTACCTTTTGCATCACCCAACCAGCTGCATGGTGTGTCCAGCCCCATTCAGCACAGAGTCCAGATACGCTGCTCCACCGTGCATCGACATTACTGCATCAGCCTGCATTCCTGTGGCAGTAAAGCATGACCGTTTTCCATTTATCTGCTGTGTAGATGCCTGAAAATCTGGTTTATATGCTGCATTGATTTCACCATTAATAGCCCTTTTATATTTGCTAAACAAGAGCTGTGAGAGAAAACCACAAAGAACAAGTACAGACTTTTAGACTGTCGATGTATGTCTCTGTACTATAATATATGACATGCATGGTCTTAGTTTCTAAGGATAAGCTCACTTCATGATGGAAAAATGGAAGCGAGTTGTTTTCATTTGTGCATGAATTTTATGCTAGAACATGTGTAACAGAATTTTCAGTGAAAACCACTGCAGTCAGTTTCCTAAAAATCACACCAATTTTGCTGCAAAGCAAAATGACTTTCAGAGTTTCTCTTGGTGGCATTCTGGTGGTGAGAGGCTGAAATGTCTCATCCATAACAAACACTGGATCATAAAACAAAAATATTGCTGCCTTAATGTGAAAGATATAAATGTGCATTCTTTGTTTTCTATGAATGAAATAAAAAAATGCTAAGACAGCTTGATTGTTTTATGTAATGAGTGTTTTTTTCCTATAATTATGTTATTATAAGTGACCACCATTATTTTAACAAATGTTACATGTACATTAGTTATGATCAGATTTCATTTGAACATTGGAGGGAAAACATTAGACAGGGATTTGGGCGAGTGTCAAACAATTTCTGGCATTCTGATCAATTATCAGATACTAATTTATTTATTTTCTGCATCAATTCATAGTTAAAATGTCTATTTGTGTGAAAGAAAACACAATTCAAGAACTGAGTAAATGCTAGTGAAAAGTAGTATTTTAAAATGGACACACACGTTGATATGAAATGATATGCACAGGGACAATCCACTCTTTCCAATTTAAATCTTCATTCTGAAGAATTAAGATGCTTATTGTTTTAATTATTGCTTTATTATCTAAAATGCAGCCATGCATAGAATAGCTGTAAAAGACACAGTACTTAAATAATTTTTTTAAATATCCCTTTGTGCCATGCTATTTCATGTAAATACAAAAAAGAAAGTTTTAATATTGATATAAATTGTCATACAGCCTATTTACTGGTTACTACATGTTATCTAAGCTGTAATGTGTTAGTATTATAAAGTCAAACAACAGCATCTAGTGGTTGCTGTATTTATTACATCTGCAGCGCGTTATCTCGGAGGCGGGTCTTCTCTTAGCACAATCTCGCTTATTCCCGCGATATTTTGCTGGGCTATATATTTGCAGTTCGCCCCTCTACAGGCCTCTTTGAATCGGATTGGAGACAAAATGGTGAGTGTTCTCTACATGATGGTTTGACTCTGAGTGGGAATCTATCCTTCATCTGAAACATCCGCTGCTTATTAACTTACGTAAGACACTTAGGTTGCTTTTATGGAATTTTTTATTACAATCTTGGGTAGATTTTTGAGGTATTTTCGACAGAAATGTCAACTTTGCGGATGCATGCATAGCCATACCGGCAATACAGGCTCCAAAATGGCTGCTTTAAGTAGGCCTCTGCTTAAGTTTTAAAACACTTAAGAAGCTAAATCATTACCAGCACGTTAGGTACTTATGCTTATGTATTTTTAGATAAAATTGGAAGCTCTAAAATATAGTCTGGTTTGTTATTTGACACGTCAGACGTAACAGCCGACCCGGAGGTTGAGTGGCTAACACGCCGCTAACAACGTGGTAAACCCGGCTGCAACTTAACATCGATAACCTAAATCTACTTTAAATAAGTAAATAACACCAAAGTTATCGTGCATAATTACATTAAATGTTGTTGCAGGCAATTCTTGGACATATAGGTGTGTCATGGCCCAGCTAAAGCTTTATTCTCTCCACAGTCCCACCGTAAGTTTTCGGCCCCCCGTCACGGGTCTCTGGGCTTTCTGCCCCGCAAGAGAAGCAAACGTCATCGTGGTAAGGCCAAGAGCTTCCCCAAGGATGACCCCAGCAAGCCCGTCCACCTCACTGCCTTCCTGGGCTACAAGGCCGGCATGACACACATCGTCCGTGAGGTCGACAGACCTGGCTCAAGTGAGTTCAGTCAGGTCATTAATGGAAATGTGCACCAAAAGGTGGATTGTTAATTGATTGATCAGAGACCCCTTTTCGCTTCAGCCACTTTAAAATGTAATAGGAGAGCAAGGTGTGATTACAAAATAGTATGTGTTTAAAGCATGCTTGATCCTTGTCCAGGCTTTATGGGACAGCTCAAGAAATTGAGCCATTGTTAGCCCTTTGAAAACCAGGTGTAATTGGGCTCCTTTTGTGCCTATTACATTTTTTTTCCTGTGGGCTTATTTTTTTAATGCACTATAAGGCCTTGTACCTCTATGTATACAGTCATGAGGTAGATAGAATTTCAATGCATTTTGTGAAATTACATTTCTAATGCTACAAGTTAACAACCTGGACTCAATATGTATTTATCAAGGCACACTAGATATGTTCCAATACTTGAAGATGATGTGGCACTAAAAATATTTTACTTTAATTTTATTTTATATAATTTTGCCAATTCTCTGTAAAAGTGTCTGCAGCGAAAAGGGTTTTAGGAATGATGCTCTGCCTGTGATGAGACTCTCGACGGGCGGACAGAATGGGTTTATACCCCCTTGCTGAATGTCGAGCACTGAGTGCAGTCTATACAATTAGCATAAATAAGTGCAGCCTTTTTTAATTTAAGAGGATTTAAAAAATATATATATATTGTATTTTCCTCACAGAGGTGAACAAGAAGGAAGTTGTTGAGGCTGTGACCATTGTGGAAACCCCTCCCATGATCGTGGTTGGGGTTGTGGGTTACGTCAACACCCCCCGCGGCCTGCGTTCCCTGAGAACCATCTTCGCCGAGCACGTCAGTGATGAGTGCAAACGCCGCTTCTACAAAAACTGGTGAGTCTCCAAGTAAAATTGGATCCTAATAAAGTGAAGCAGTTAGTTGCCAGTGGAAATGAAACCAGTCCTGCATTTTCACTGAGCGAGTCTAACATGACGGTGGCCCCTGTGGCAGCTCCGCTCAGGTGCCGTGTGCCCTGATGAGCTCCGGGCTCCTCTGGCCAGTGGAAAGTGCTTCTTAGAAACTGTGCCATGAGCCAAAATCCTCACTGGCTGATGCAGCCCCCTTATCCATGTGGAGGGTGGGCAAACAGCCATGCACAGTGTTCTTCCGCTGGCCCTTCGGGGTTATGAAGGACCTGTGCCAACCTTTGTCGCTTCGTGCTCTCAGGTACAAGTCCAAGAAGAAGGCCTTCACCAAGTACTGCAAGAAATGGCAGGATGATGAAGGCAAGAAGCAGCTGGAGAAGGACTTCGCTGCCATGAAGAAGTACTGCCAGGTCATCCGCATCATCGCCCACACACAGGTTGGTACATTTAGTGATAGTTTAGTTTCCTGCATGTCTGTCAGTGATGAGACCACGGAACTTGCGTCAGGCATGGCGCCCGACACCTATGAGGATATCTTCCATGCTGCCTTCCTTCTGAGACTACAGAGCTAAAATTTTCAGTACACCTTGTATTGTTTGTGCCTGTATTCTTTCTTGACCTGTGTTTCTGTGCAGATGCGTCTGCTGCCTCTGAGGCAGAAGAAGGCTCACCTGATGGAGGTGCAGCTGAACGGCGGCACCATCTCTGATAAGGTGGACTGGGCTCGTGAGAAGCTGGAGCAGGCCGTCCCCGTCAACAACGTTTTCACCCAGGACGAGATGATCGATGTCATTGGTGTCACTAAGGGTCACGGATACAAGGGTAAGATCATTAACGACTTATTTTAAATGCTTATCTGCATATTTTTCTTAGTGTAGCTCAGTTGTTAAACTTTGACTTACCAGATGTGTCGTTTTGTAGGTGTCACCAGCCGTTGGCACACAAAGAAACTTCCCCGCAAGACCCATCGTGGTCTGCGTAAGGTGGCCTGTATCGGTGCCTGGCATCCTGCCCGTGTGGCCTTCTCTGTGGCCCGTGCCGGTCAGAAGGGTTACCACCACCGTACCGAGATCAACAAGAAGATCTACAAGATCGGTCAGGGCTACCACACCAAGGACGGAAAGCTGGTGAAGAACAACGCCTCCACTGAGTATGATCTGTCCAACAAGAGCATCAACCCCCTGGTAAGGAACACTTGAAACTGTACGTTGTTCTGTAATAGTTCAACCTGGAAGGAGATGTGACTAATGTCGTCTTGTTTTTAACTTGCAGGGTGGATTTGTCCACTACGGAGAGGTGACCAATGACTTTGTCATGGTGAAGGGCTGTGTTGTGGGGACCAAGAAGAGGGTTCTGACTCTGCGCAAGGTGAGGATGAAGTGCAGCAATTTTATATTCAGACCAAGTGTGAATGTAGCTGTTAGCATTTAGGAACTGGAAACTGCTCCTACCTTCTACCTGGAAGACTAAATTGAGCTATTTACCTTGTATAGACATGAATACTTGTTCTGATTTTGACTTCTTTTTCCCTTTTCTAGTCTCTGCTGGTGCAGACCAGCCGTCGTGCTTTGGAGAAGATCGACCTCAAGTTTATCGACACCACCTCCAAGTTCGGTCACGGTCGCTTCCAGACCCTGGAGGAAAAGAAGGCGTTCATGGTAAGACTTGGTGCTTTCAGCTATATTCTACAGTTCTTTATTTTCTTAGTTTTCCTGGTTTGAGCAAGATAAACATGAGAAGCACATTCCTGCCGTATTCATCTGTTAAAAACTAGAAGTACATCTGTTTTTGAAATGGTCAATTTGAATCTTTTCTTCAATGGCCGTGGGAGGATATTAAGCTGCTGTTGTCTTTGTAAAAGCAGTGCAGGCTACAAAATATGAGATATTGGGTGATAAACGCCAACAGTCATGTAGCATTTTGTTAGTGAGTTGTTCAGTAAAAATGTGGATGAAGTTGAAATTTTATTAATTACTGGTTAATCAGTTTAATTTCTGTTATCCCAAAATAAGAAATGGAGTTTCTGAAGCGATTTTCCAAACATGCTGTAACCTAATGAGTATTAAAGGACTGAAACCTGTAACCAGCATCGATGCGGACTGGTTACTAGGTTTTTCCGTTGTTTCCCTGCACTGTTCGTAACCTGGTTCAGTCTTCAGTATGAACTCTGGGTTCCATTCCAGTGCCACAGTGAGCTCCAGTGAGGCAGGGGAGCAGTGCCCCTTTGTGCTGACTCCCTGTTCACTCTCTGGGAACACAGGCCGCCCTGATCCAACGCAGACTGTCAAAGTATTGGCATACGACTGATGGTCTTGTTTCTGTCTTCCACAGGGACCACTCAAGAAGGACCGCATTGCCAAGGAGGAGACTGCCTAAAGTCCCCGACGATAGACGATGTCTCTGCTGCACAGACTGTCACCATCTATACTGTAGTGCAGAGTTATTTAATAAAAGTAAAAGGCAAAAATGTGATGCGTTTTGGGTTTTTTTTTTCTTCTTAAATGTTAATGTTTAGTAAAATACAGATGGTTCATCTAATTCTAACTGATAAGCTTGAGTTGGAATTTTGGGAGCTGCATGTGTTTGTACTAATTTATGAAACTACAGTAGACATGAAACCAAGTGGAAATGCTGGTTAAGAACTCTACAGTGGTGGAAGCAGCCAGATTCACGACACTCGATAAGTAAAGCTGGTTTAAACGTTGAAGTATTGGAAATATTACACAATATAATGAACTGACATTACTGATCTGTTCTTGGTTTTAATACTTGGTCTACTAAAACACTGAAGGTGACGGACTCCCATCGGTTACCCAGAGCTGAAACTTTGTCCAATTGCCACAATTTTCTGCACAGCCAGATTTCCCAGGCTGTTAGTATATTTACGTTGAAAAACAACTGAGTTATCTGGACTGTAAATGTGTATTTTGATGTAGTGCAATGATGCATTCAGGTACCGTTAAGGTTCAACTTATTCATACCAATGCCAAATTTTGACCTGATCAACAGTTTGTATAACTCAGAATGGTATAGAAGCTGGATTGTCTCAAAACTGCATCAATTCTGAGGTCTGAATAGTTTTGAAAATGTAAAAAAAACCTCTTGGTCAAATAAAATCACTATAAATCCAAATTTGTCATAGTTTTGGGCGTAGCTACGTTCCAGTCGTACTTCATCAGGTTTTAGAAATAGTTCAAATTCACCATTAGCATCACTAACATGTCTCACCATCTTATGTCATTTATGTCACCAATCAGTCAAATAAAACTTCACTATGAATCCAAATGCAGCATCATTTAGTTCTTAACTGTTCATCCCACCTCCACTTTCCCACTGAGCTCTTTAAATGTCTCGTGTGTTGCGGCTGAAAAGGTCGACGTCAGCTGTGATGAGAGCAGCCACCTATGCAGAACTGATGGACAGCGAGACACTGGGTTTAGCTAACATTGCATGTTTTAACCGGCTATATGTGTCCTTGAGCTGTAAGGCTTGTATTCGGCTGACATCAGAGCTCCAGCAGTCACAGTGCAGTAATTAAGCTCCCAACATCATCCATTCTGACTCATCACTGCCAAAACCAAAACCTCCACTTCAGCAGGTAATGAGGGAGACCCTGAGAGGGCTCCACAGGCCATTTAGACGTCCCGCAGAACGCCTCCCTGAGACATCGCTGCATAATATTCAGCACTCTTAGCAGAAATGTGGATTTACTGTAAGGATTGTCAAGGTCCCACCCACCTCCCATTAACCTGCAGTCGAGGGAGTTGAAGGACAACTGTTCTCCGCTGAGCAGCATTTCAAGAATTTGACATTTTCTCTACCAAAGCAGTTCTATGGCGAGGAGGAGGGATGCTGCTGCACACGGAGGCAGCAGGGTGAAGCTCTGTGGCCAGAGGACAGTCATGGAGATGGCCCCGCCGTTACATAACCCCTCCAGAGGCTCTGACCTCTGCCCTGCTGCAGCACGAGCTGAGCTGCAGTTCAGAGCTGGGCTTTACGTAACGCCTCCTCCTGCTCCGTGTCACAGTTAACGGGCCACAGTCGGCCCTTTAATTGCTCCCTGCGTCCTGCTCAGGTGAGGCTCAGGGTCCCAGCAGGTGATCTCTTTATGACCCGGTGCATCTGCTCCAAACGGCAGCCCAGCGCACTTTTCATAAAGGCCTGTCTGCACCGCTTCACCCCATTAGTCCAGTCCTCCATCACCTCCAACGAGCCCTGCTCACAGTCCAGGACGGAGACTTCAGACACCTCAGGATGGGAGGCTCAGAGTCAGAGAGGGGAGGTATAAACTCTACATTAATAACAGATGATTAACTCAGTGTAATAAAGCAGTGGTTCTCAACTGGTGGGTCGGGACCCAAAAGTGGGTCGCGAAGCCATTTTTAGAGGGTCGCAGAAGCATGGCCCCCCCCCAAAAAAGTAGTGGTATAAAGTCTTTTATTTTAAAGGACGTGTTTCTTACGACACAGTTTGCTTTCAGGATATTTAGTGGTGGTGACTATTAACCTCTAGATTTGGTTCTGCCAGCTTATTGGGTTAATTTATGCTAAAATGTGCGAAAAATAAACCAAAATGTGCTCAGAATCTGTCAAAATGGGTCATATTATGCCCAGAACTTGGCAAACGCGTCCAAATATACCAAAATAAGCAAAAAAATAAGCCAATTTTTTTCCAATCTGTATCAAAATACGTTGAGACTGCACCCAAATAAACCTTAATTTGTTAACAGGAACAGCAAACTTCAACAATTTGGGTCGCGGCCGTTAATAATAGAGACATAGTGGGTCCTGAGGCTGGACCAGTAGAGAACCACTGTAATAAAGAACCCCAAACTTTACATCTTCTGATATGAAATATTGGCAGTGAACTCTGTAAGAGGCTGGAAAGACTGAGACAAAATCCACCTAAAGGAAGAGCAGGACCCCCAGATACACAGTCATGTGTTGTTTCTAGTAATTTAGTGTCATTTTGGAGTCAGTTTGTTCACTTTTTTGGTAGTTTTGCTTCATTTTTTTAGTCCCTTTTCATTAATTCATGGTCATGTAGTGTCTGTAGTTCTTCTGTGTCTCTTTAGGTTGCCTTGCTTCTCTTTCTGCTTCTGGTTTTTGTGGTTAATTTGTACCTCTCTTGATGTTTTATGCTTTTCTGTGGTTCTTTTGCATCACTTTTCAGTCCTTTTGCACCATTTTACAGTTGCTTCACATATATTTGGTGTCAATTTAAGGTCATTTTGTGTCTTTGAAGTTATTTTGCGTCTTTTTAGGAGCACTTTCCGTGTCTTTCTGGCTCTGATTGTGGTTAATTTGCATCTTTGTTGTTGTTTTGCGTTATTTTGTGATTCTCTTGCATCACTTTTCAGTCCGATTGCATCATTTCGCAGTTGTTTTGCATCAAATTGGTGTCAATTTAAGGTCATTTTGTGGGTTTGTAGTTACTTTGCGTCGCTTTAGGTTCACTTTGCTTCTCTTTCTGGTTCTGGTTATTGCGGTTAATTTGTATCTGCTGTTGTTTTGCACTATTCTGTGATTCTCTTGCATTCTTTTGCACCATTTTGCAGCTGCTTTACATCTATTTGGTGTAAATTTGTGGTTCATTTTTTCTCTGCAGTTTCTTTGTGTCTCTCTGTGGCCACTTTGATTCTCCTTCTTTTCTATTTTTTCTGCAATTTAATGTCATTTTTTTGGTTGTTTTATGTCTATTTGTGGGAGCTATGCCCCTCTTTAGGGTTACCTTGCATCACTTTGATTTAATTTGATGAAATTTTGCATCTATTGTGTGTGATTTGTGGTATTTTCTGGTTGCTTGGCTTCACTTTTTAGTTCTTTTGTGTCTTTTTGTGGCCATTTTGTGTGTCTTTGTGGTTGTTTTGCATCTTTTTTTTGGCAACTTGTCTCAAATTTGTGATAAATTTTTGTCAGTTTGTTGCCATTTTGCATTAACTTCTCATAATTCTGTGATCATTTATTACATTTTGTGTCAATTTGTTGCTATTTTGCCAATTTGTGGTCATTTCAGATTCTGTTTTGTGCTGTTTGTGGTGGTTTTGTTTCACTTTTGCAGTCATTTTGTGGGTCTCTGGTTCTGCTGTGTCTCTTTGGGGTTGCTTTCCTGTTGTGGCTGTTGTGATTTATTCGTTTTCTGTTGTTTTGTCATTTTTTTGGATTGTTTTGCTTCCTTTTTTTTAGTCCTTTTGCATCAGTTTGTGTCCACTTTGTATTTCTGTGATCTGTCATTGCTCATCATCATCCTGTTGTAATTTTGTGTCACTTTGTGGTCTTTTTGCATCACTTTGTGGTCATTTGATTGACTTTCCAACAAGAAATGTTAACAGTCACTTCACAGAGGTTGCTCTCCGCCTGTCTCCACCCGCCCGACCCGCCTCTGATTAGTTTAGTCCTCCATCATCTTAAATGAGCTCTGCTGAGAGCCGAATGAAGCCAGTCCTGTTTGCGACTGTGTGTGTGTGTCTGTGTGTGCTACCATGCAGTGGAGCCTCCAGTCCAGTCCTGAGGTAGCAGCTGTTGTTGGTGGGACAGCAGCCAGGTAACCAGGGTGCATGCTGGGACAGCAGAGAGGAGGGCCAAGCATTTGATTTATGTGAGTGTGTGAGAGTGTGTGCAGTTGCTCGCACATGTAAGTAGGTGTGGGCATCTGTGTGTTGCTGCGCTTCCTGGCATCGCCGACGTCCGGCTGGCACCGAGTCAGCGGCGGGCCGTCCTGCAGAGAGAGGGAAGTGGCTGGGTGGTGCCGTGGCGTGGAGTCTGACAGGAGGACAGACTGTCGGAGACGACCACACACTCTGGACCATTATTACACTCGATGGAGGCCACAGGCTGCTGCTGCTCCGACAGCGACCGTCTCACTGCCTGACTGCTAGAAGAACCTGTTTCTGTGCCTGAGCTGGGTGGAACTTAGTGCTGAAATTATTAGTCAGTTAACAGATAATCAACAATTCTGATTAATCATTGAAAGGCCCTGAAAACCTTTTGTTTCAGTCATCGCCTCACTGTGAGCAAACACCTTCTGCATGAACATTTCTCCCCAAACTGGAGCAGCTTCATTATCTCGATAGAGAGACTTATGCTTTTGTGTTTTTGTCTTTGCTTTGCAGGTTTCTTACAGGCATTGGAGCTCAGTAAAACAAACATAATGTAACCTACCCTATTAGGATTTTACAATATCTAAAGGCACAGCTGATCAAAACTGTGTGGCTATTTGCTTAAATCAACCAAATGTGACAAAACCCCGACCATGCAGTCTCTAAGAGTTAATAAATAAAGCTCTTTAGCAAACTTTATGTGTGATGTTGCATATTAGAACATTAATATTGAAGCTTTCAGGGAAAACTTGTCATTTTAGTGTTTTTTTAAGCAAAAATGACCAAATATTTGTTGGTTGCAGCTCCTTAAATGTGAAAAGTTGCATCTTTTCTGTGTTTTATGTCAGTGCACATACAAAATAAGACATTTACAGATGTCACCTGATGTTTTTTTTTTACTTTTCATGTGCATGTTTCAATATTCTCTGACATATTATGGACTTAATAAATCAAAAATATACTGCAAATTTGACGACGATAAGGACTTCGCAGCAGACTGGGTGGAGTTTATTTCTGCAAGGTGAACTTAAATGCCCTCAATGGTTCACTGTTTCCTTTGTGAGGCTTTCACAAAGACTAAAGATGTGTTTTCACGGCTTGTAGTGAAAACACCTCTCTTGACATGAATGTTGGTAAATTATATAATTTAGATTTCACGCTTTTAATGAGAAAAAGAGTTAAACATGTAGAAATAAAAAACAAATCCTATTTTTTCTTCCTGCCAGGCATCAAATGATGTACATGTGTCTGCTCCTGAGTGTGGAAAACCTCCTCACCTTCACACGGATCAAAGCTTTACGGCATCAGGAGTCAGCGGTCGTCTTCGGTGTGTGTCTGTGTAGAGGACAATGAATCGGAGTGTTTCTCTGGAGGCTGGCAGACTGCAGCTCCTGCACCCCTGCACCGAGGCATCAGTATTCCAGGCCCGTTCATGGACACAGCGTTCCCTGATCAGACGGAGGCAGCAGCCCGGCTCCTTCTCCCGTCCGGCCAGCAGAGGGCAGAGCACGGCGCTCCATTTACTTCACGCATCCCAGAGTACTTTGTGTGCAGTAGCCTACTTTGGTTCCTCCTCTTTATCTCCCTCTCTTCTTTTTTAAAAACTGCCCTCTATTCAGAGCTGGATTTTAAAAGCTTCAGATGATTTGTGAAGCAGCAGCTCTTCGGTGTTTTCCTCTTCTGCAGGAAACGAGGAGGCTTCTTGCTGCTCGTATCAGCAGTGGGGGTGATGTGAATGTGTCATTTCAGACTATGTTTGCTCCACTGATTTATTTTTTTTTCTCTTTTTCAGCCGGTTGCTTATAGCTCTCTGTTGCCACTCAACTCTGCATGACCCAAAAATAACCCGGGGTGAGCGCAGTCAGCAACTGTCCTCTGGTCAGCAACAAACAACAGGCACATATTCGGTGTTTGCATGCATAGGAGGAGCATAAACATTCTCCTGCTCAGAAATCCACATTTCAGGTTGCATTTTGTTTCCGGAGCACGAACGAACGCCCGGCTTGGCAGCCTCTGCTGAGCAATTTAAAGTTGGCGGCGGCTTTGGAGGCGTAGCTCCCATGGGTGCCTGCGTCGCCGTCCCACAACGTTGTCCGGTAAAGTCACTGAAAGGTCATTAGTGGGTTTGATGTGAGGTTATGTAACTCAGCAGCTTGCCAGAGACACAAAGCCGGGCTCGGGCGGAGACACGGCCAGTGTGTTTGCGCTTCATATTCCCAGTTCAGGCAGGGTGAGACCTCACTTTACCTCTTCCAGCCCAGTACCTCCTTCCAGTCTGCGATCATAGTACTGCTAAAACTCTAAAACCATGAACAAGAAAAAGAGCAGGATGGATGGAGAAGACGAGGGGAAACACTTGAGAGGGAAAACCTGGTGATCCGAACTGATCCGAGGACATATAACTGGACTTCACGGTCTTTTCTGCAGAGATATTTTGGCCTAAATGTCAAGTTCTGCATTCAATCTTTTGTTTTATAGCATCATTTTCTTTATGAAATTATTTATCTGTTCTCTTACACTCAAATTATCCTTGTTGTTTTACGTGGTGAACCATGCCCGGACTTGCCGTGTTGATTTTGTTGCTTTGGCCTTCATTTCCACCAGCGAAAATAAGGTAACAGCCAATAGTTCAACCAGGTTATCAAACTAAAAGCAAGGGTTCCTGCAGTGTACAAAGATCTCTTGTCTTTGGCCTGACGGGGCCCTGATCCGGCTGTACGGTGCAGCCGTGGGTGGATCTGCCCGGCCAATCTGTTAGCCTGCCAAAAAAATAAAGATGAATAAATGCATAAAAACAAAAGAACTACGTTGAAGGGCATGACTTACTCCCTTCTGTGAGGAGCCAGAGAAGAGAGGAGACTTTTCTAATGCCACCTGCAATAACACCCATAGTTTTGTGACTGTTCTGCATTTCATATTATGTTGTTATACCATTCTCACAGTGTCAGGTCCCAGTAAAAACAAGTAGTTATATGTTATCCAATTACAGCTGACCAACTGTGACTAGCAGGCCTGGCAGGCTTTGGTTTGATTATGTTGAAAGTCTTTCAAATGGTATCACGCCTAGCTATCAGACTCACAGCTGTATTTTCACATATATTGTGGGGATACAGGTTTGAAAAATCCGATCATTGCCCAAGCTGAGACGCTCTGTATTTGTTTTTAAAGGAGGTCCGGCCAAGAAAGCTGAAAATAATAACATCCAAGCACAATCTATCCACTGTGTCCCCTGTCCAGGTGTGCTTTCTTAAGCTTAATGGTTGGTAAAACAAACAACACTTAGCATTTAATATGCTATTTATACTACTTTATACACTGAGGCTAACAAGCCCTAGACACTTTAATTTACTGGGACATTTAGCCTCAGAATTTAAGCAGTATATCATACAAGCATAAAATACACATTTTAGAGTGTTTTACAGGCATTTTGTTTAAAAAATTATCAAGTGGAAATATTAAAAAGTCTAACTGAAGAAATTTCAGTGTTAGCATTAGCTTTCATGTGCTAGTTGCAAGTGGTAAGAGCTACTATTCCAGCTGATAAAATCAACTCTTATCAGCTAAAAATAATAAATTTGATTTTGTTTACGTATGTGTGAAATTTGGGATCTATTGTTTACAATATTTGGGTAGTACATTTGTTATTCTTTTCACATGTGTCAGAACAACTTAGCTAACAGCCATAATTTAGCTAGTGAGTATTAACTTGCATCTACACAAGGCCCGTCGGTTCAAAGCTAACAATTTAATGCCATATATGAGCATTGAAAGGAGAATATCCTATTAAAAAGTGAGTGAAACTTAGTGTGGGGCCTAAAAACATTTATTTTTAATGTCAAGGTTTGATTTATCTTTCACTAGCTAGGTGCAATACTGAAAATCTGTTAGCAAGAGTCGTTTCTGTAGCTATTGTATTCACATGTAATACCCTTTTACAGTCAGCTAGTTTTTAAAATAAATTAGCTGTGAAGAAAGAAAAGTAAGGCAGACATCCAGATATCATTCAAATCAAGGAAGTTAGCATTAGCTTCCACAAGCTAGTTTGCAGCTGACGGCTACACTTGAGCTAATAGATTCCACTTTTACAGGCTAGAAATGAGAAAAATGCTTGTTTACTTCTGCATGAAAGTTAAAATCAATTTCTAATAAGATTTCTGGTCATTTTAGTGTCTCTTAATGCTTTTATACGTGCCTCGCCAGAACAGAAATCAGCAGTAACTTAGCTAACAGTCATTACCTAGCTAGCTAGTTTAGCTAATGGTAGCTTGCAACTTTATGTACTAAAGGTCAGTCAGTTCTAAAGTAACAATTTAATGTCATATATAGGTGTCAAATAGAGAATATTTCATTTAAAAAGCGAACCTGGAACCGAGTGTGGTTTGATTTAAAGTCTGACAGCTTATCCTCCTCCCCAAATTACATACGAGGGCCGAACTTGTCCTCAGACTTCCAAACTGTGATGGTGAAGTATTGTTTCACAGACACTCGCGGCCCTCCGTCCGCCTGCTGTCTGGCAGATCCACCTCACTGCAAAGCGCAAGACAAGACAATTCATCACGCTGAAAAAGTTATGAGAGAAGTCAGAGACGGCAGCCAGACAAAATGGGGTGGATGTGCCTGAAAGGAGGCGAGGAGAGACAGAAAAAAAAAACGGACTTATTCATTCCTAAAACATATTAAAAATGTGACATTCAGACAGCGGCGCCGAGGCCAGGTGCTGCTTTGTGAGAAAGCCAGTATCTCTAAGCCTCTTCCCCGACACACACACACTTTCTCTTTAATGTAATCCAGGCTTGTAAAATGGCTTCTGCTTATGAATTCTGAATAAAGAAGGCTATACATGAAAAAAAAATCTATTCATTTAGACTGCCACGTTGACATATTTTCCCCTCAAATTTATGGAGAGCGGCTTGTGTCCGTGAACTCAGATAATAGTTAATCAGGATCTCAGCACTTTCTTATGAGAGAAACTTTTCCCCTTATTTGATGAATCTCTAAACACGTCCAGAGCTTAGGGGACGTCCGCACACGCTGAACTCTATTTATGCCGTGAGTTTTATTTATGTTTGACCGCTCGCTGCACTCAAACCACACACCGAGCAACAAACCCCCCTTTTTGTCTCACAAATAGATTTGCCTTGTAAATCCGGCTTTACTCCACACACATGCACGCTCCCAGCAGCCCGCCAGGCCTTGAAAGCAATGCTTTTAGGGCGCTGGGGTAGAAAGGTGTTGGATGCTCTCTTTACACGGAAACCTCCGGCAGAACAGACCTGCTGGTGATATTGCAAACCTGTGTTGCTTTTCCAGGAATGACACGTCCTAGAAAGATGACTGTTTGTGTCTTCTACGTCTCTTGTTAAGAAAGCAGGGCAGATGTTCTCCTTCTGTACATACTCAGGACATCTGACGGCCCCGTACAGATATTTTTGGTTTGTGGCTCCCAGCGGTCGATTACATTGTGTTATCACCGTTTTTACAACAGCAGGCTGAAGCTGTGGTTTTATGTCTGACAGCTCAGCTTTTATTTTTATGGCTGCACGAAGACTTAAACCAATATTTTTTGGAATGAAGTTGCCAAATAGCCAATATATTGTATAGATATTCAGTGTAAAAAAAAAAAAAGAAACAGGCCTTCTGAGAGCATTTCATCTGTTTTGAAACATAATAGATATGGAGGAAATAAACAACTGTTGGTGATAGAATGTCACAGATATTAGTCTAAAGTGGCCAAACAAAGCAGATCTTTTAAAAAGTATGTGTATACGAGGCTTGTATGGAAGAACGTTGCATTTACTAAAGAAAAACTGAGTTACGATCTTGTAATTATGATCAATAATCTCAAAATTACAAGAATCGTATCGCACAGTTATGAGAAAAGATCTTCAGAACAGTAATGGTTGTCTGTAAATCCAATCAGACACAGCAAAAATAAACTGTTAAGAGGCCATACCGCCTTGTGGATGCCTGATCCCGTCACATCTAGGAAGCTAAGCAGGGTTGGGCCTGGTCAGTACCTGGATGGGAGACCGTGAGGGAACATCAGGAAGCCTGGGTGGATGCAGTGTGAGAGTGAGTGAGTGGTTGGTGGTGGTCGGAGGGGCCGATGGAGCAGACTGGCCTCCGTCAGTCTACCCCAGGGCAGCTGTGGCTACATAGGTAGCTTACCACCATCAGAGTGAATGAATAATGCAAGGTGAAGTGCCTTTGAGTGTCTAGAAAAGCGCTATATAAAACCAATGCATTATTATTATTATTAAGAGCTAATTCAGCTAACTTAAATTATAAGATTCATGTTGCCATGTAGAAGTTGCAGCACTAAACCAGCTGTTTATTGTTAGTTTTCATCTGTTCACTCAAGTTAAGACTTTTAAAGTGACATTTTCCCAAATATTTAGTGTTTTTTGAAAAGAAAAGCAACATTTCCATTAACACCTAAGCTAATATTCATCAAATTATATCTGCTACTGCCTCTGTGCTCTCTTGATTACCATTTTTTAAGATCATATAATTATTTTCTCGTAATTATGCCATCCAGATTATATATAAAACATACTAAATCACAATTACAAGATGACATCTGCAATTATTGCTGCTTTTGCAAATGCAATGTGCCTCTTTTCTTCTAAATTACTCAATTTCCACAGTGAAATCTCTTTAAAAGAAACAACATCAGGAGGAAAAATTAATTATACTTTTGATTGAAATGTTCACAACTCATGTCCACACTGACGCCGAAACCTGGGATGAGGAGAGACAAAGTGAAGATTTTCATTCATTTTAAGGATCCAGAAGCCCAAAAAGACCGGGAACCACAGCTGTGTTTGACAAATGGCTGTTATTTTTCTGCCCATAACGAGGAGGAGCAGCACTGGAGATACGATGATGTGCCAGACAGACAAGTGTTAGCTGACGAGCAGGAAGGTGTCGTGGGGTGAAGTGAGTTAGAGACACGCAGTGAAACATGGTGATTTGTTCCCCCTAGGGTTCGTATTTTATTCATCAGGACTTGATGCATCCAAGTATAGGATCATTCGGTTTTGGCACCTTTAAAGATTTCATTTTTCAATTTGAACAACACATTAAAAATCAAAAAAGAAACAAAGAAATGACTAAGGCTGTGTGAGTTTTAAAAATAAAATACATACATACATATATTTATATATTTATAAAGAACTCAACCAAACCGTTTAAAAAAGCAGTTTTGTTCAATGTAGATTGTTTGGTTTGTCTCACAAAAGCAATAAAGATAAAATGAACTAAATAAATAAAAAAAGAAAACATAAGAAAGATACACATGAAAACATTAATACTTTAGCGCCTTTGCTTTTTTTCCCCTTATAATTATTAACCGTTAAAACTTAAGTTTCTCAAGAGCAGATTTGCTGTAATTTTATAGCATGCATTTAATTTCTGAAATTGTGAGTCACTTAGCTTCTCTTGTACTATTTCATATTTAACTTGTTTTTATTTTCGTGTTTGGCGTCCTCTTCTTTTCCTTCCCCTCTGCTCCTTCCTTTTTTATTTTTGCAGAAGTCGTGTTCGGAGTCTTTCGCTTTGCTCTGACCCCCTTCGGTTGGCTCTCTCTGTTAAAGGGGCTCGACTCTCCCGTTTACGACCCCCCCAAAAAAAAAGAAAGCGAACAGGGACTGAGAAAAAGACGAGAAGGTTCTATTAAAAGAATAGATATTGTTCTACTGTTGACTGTCTGCGTCTGCCTCTGGTGGCATCAGTCGCTGCTGCTACCTAAAGCACCTTCCCTTGTTCTCGACCTTCGATTGAACGGATACTAAAAGAGTCTTTTCTCGTGTTACCAACAGCACTTGGTTTAGTTAACTCGTTTTTTTTTTCTTTTTTTTTCTTTTTTGCTTCGGTAAAGTCTGTTATCTCTTGATTATTAACGTAATAATTTATTTATAAAAGTAATACATATATATATAGTACCTTTGTTAGAGATTACAGATTGGGGTAATTCTTACTGAATCCCAAGCTGTAACAATTCACAGTTTTAATGCAAAAAATGAACAAATGAGTCAGTAAATCAAAGAGGTGTGTGTCTGAGCGGCGGGCTGGCTGAGGGGAGCTTGACCTGTTGCTCCAACCGAACTCGTGGGGCAAAACTGTCAAACCAAAGGGCAATGAAATCATGAAATCAATTCTTCGTCTCATAAATGCCCACCCCTCCCACCCCGTCCCTTTCGGCGCCCTGAATCTCATAAACAAACCCCGCGCGAAAAATGACAGATCTCACTCTCTCGGGACAGCCTGACCCACTCTCACTGTTCTGCCATTCAATCCAGGAACACAGCAGACTTTGTTGAAACTCTCTCAACAATGGTAATGGAAAAGTCATGCAGCTGAACAAAAAGAACAAATGTCTATAAACATGGAAATCCATCTTCTCCTGGGGCGTTCTGCACCCACAGGGGTTCCCGTGTCTCCTGGTCTCCGCTGGCTGGCCTGGCCTGTGTCGACTCCCTCATACAGGCGTGGTGCGGCGGTTCGCTGTGTTGGTGTGGCTCGAGTCTTTCAGGTCCTTCTGGATGCAGTTGTGGACTTGCAGGAAGTTGTGGTCCCTCTCAGAGTTGTAGGTGGCGGTGGGCGTGCCGGAGGACTTGAGGGTGTCCCGGGGGAGCGTGTACATGGAGATCTCCGTGGATGGCAGCGCGCTGAAGCCCTTGAGGCCCACCGGCGAGGTGTCGCGAGAATGTGACGGGTCTGTGGAGCGGGAGGAGGAGCGCGAGCGGCGCCTGTAGCGGTAGCGGTAGCTGGGGATCCGCGTTATGGCCGAGCCTTGGAGGTAGTCGGCTGCCCGTGCCCCTATTCGCAGCTGTCGATGGCGGTCGATGAACATGTGCACGGCCAAGACGCCCACCATCTCAGCCATGATGAAGGAGAGGGCACCGAAGTAGAAGGACCAGCCGTAAGAGTAGCTGTTCTTCTTTGAGTCGCTTTTTGAAGGGTCCCCCGCGTTGGCTGATATGTACACGATGATCCCGATGATGTTGCTCAGGCCTGATGGGATGGGAGATGTGGGATGGGCGCCATATGAGGAGGGAATTGTGGGTAATGAGTTAATGGGAAGATGAGATGGAGAAAAAGGAAATAGAGAAGAAGAAAACAAGACGGAGAGTATCAGTGGAGATGAGCTCATAGCGATATTCTTGGTAACTGAATATGCAGTTACCATCATACTAAGTGTGTTTAGAGCGCTGATTCATGCACTGTACACAGTGTACCAATCCTGTCCCATTCTCCATCCAACATGACTGATATTAGACTCCTAATCTTTGCCCTTGCAGTGAGAAACAGGGCAGCTTCATGTCTTAATGCAGATCATTTGAGACAGAGTGTATAATAATCCACATTGGAGCTGAGTTCTGTATTGAGTCCACCATATATCCACATAGAGTGTATGTACAGTACAGAGTTGTTGGTTTAGTCACACAAATGTTTGACATGGTATCTCTGAGAAGATGGATCATAGGGAAAGTGTGTCAGGGACACCATATTTTTAGAGATGAGTCCCAATGGGTGGCTTTTAGCCCAGCAACAGAATCAAGAGAAGAGAAAGGAAGACAAAAGAAGAAGTGACTCGTTGCTGCTGTACAAGATAGAACCAACAGCTCAACACATTTCAACAGAGTCCTTTGGATTTATGTGGTGAAGCCATTTTAATTACAGCAGTAGGTAAAGACAACCACTTAGAGGAACAGCGTTGCACTGTGGAGTAATGACATGAGGAGACACCACTGTCATGTCTGTTCAGTCAATATGAAAGTGGTGGTTTGCAGATTTTGTGACTTCTGGACCAAACTAGGAACCGATCAGCTATCATTTGATAACTTAGGGCCAGTTCATGGTTTCTTCATGATCGATGTGGACTTTAAAAGCAAACAGATGCGACGTGGTTCTATTGCGATACGCAGAAAGCATGAATCAGCCTTTAGCCTCTGGGGGCAACAACCAGTGTTTTTTTGTATACAAATAAGCCTGTTTTCCAAGATGGAGCTACTCCTTTAAAGAAAATCTACCATATTATACCTAAATTCTGTTGACACGCAGCAGCAAGTTAAGTACAGTAAAGTCATGGACCAATTTAATACTTTGTGCTGAGTTGAACCAAGATCTTATTTGGTGTAACTCCAGTTTCAAACTGTTGAAGTTTTCAACTTGCAAAGAGTTCATTTAAGTCACCAAGACAAACATCCGATTTTAGAATTAATAGATGTCTTTTGTTTCTTGAAATGGCCAGAAGGCTATTCATTTATTTAGCCTCTTTCCATTTGCTGCATTTTTAACCAGTTTCTTATGTCGTGCCTCAAATTACACACGTCCTTACTCAACTTGTGAAACCCAGTTTAACCTATATTTGACTCTAAGCTGATGTTACTTTACGATTTTGAAAATAATTAGTTGTTCTTCTTTACAAAAAAAGAAGCGAAACGTGTCATTGCCAGCTACTTGGAATGGAAAAAGGTTAAAATGGGTTTATTTCGCAAAACAAATTGAAATTCAGATAGTTAAAATGTTACAGGACGATAAAATATTGTGTTAATGCTGTTAAGTGAACTACTGAGATATCAATGACTTGAATGTCATGGTGACACAAACCGGGTCTGGTATGTACTGTTCTTTTAATATACAGTGTTAATACTACGATTCCATCGAGTTTAATGTTCATTATTCAGTCAGTTTAAGATTTCGAAAGGCTCCCGTGACCTTGTCTTAAGGTAAAAGGGACAAATAGTGACACAGAATAAAAAAACAAGCTACATTTTTATTAATTCCATAGAAAACGAGCAAATATGGCTCCAAGAGTTTGATAAATAAAACGAAAAACACATTTTGAGGTGATTTTGTAAAGCTACGATTCATTAAATAATAAGGTGACAGTGAAAGGCTTTTACTTTGAGGTATTTGTGGAGTTCAGTGACTGTGGTCGCTCAACGTTCGGTTAAGAAGTGCACATTGTTGGACAGATTGTCTCGACTCACCTGCAGACACAAAGAAGATCCCTGCGCTGAGGATGATGTTGTGGCGTGACTTGTAGAACTCACTGGCAGCTATACACAAACCTCCCATGAAGAGCAGGATGACGCTGAGGATGGGGAAGATGCTGGAGGCTCGAACCGCACCTGGAAGTCAGCGGAGGACCAGAAGGGAGGGGAACGAGGCGAAGGGAGAATGGGGATGTGATTTGGTGTTCGCACAGAGAGGAGGACAGCCAAAGGGGCAGCGAAGAAAGAGGGGAAATGGCAGGGATGAGGATAGATCAGAGGGAACACAAAGACAGAGAAGCACATTAGGATCCATTTCAGCATCTGGTCCTTGTGTGTGAGCACATCCTAATCAACACCCCATCAGGCCTGTGAAAGACTCCATCAACACTGTCTAGTGAGTGTGCATCCCCACAGTGCGCCTGTTACCCAACCTTATGTAATCACACTGCTTGACTCTAGCGCTCCCTCCCTCTGCACAGACCACAGAGCGAACCGGCTGCTTCATGTAGCTCCATGTGAAAGGCAGTCGAACGCTACGAGGCTCTGGCATGTATATGAGCCAGGCCGCAGTGCAGAGGGATGCAGCCGGCGCCCTTGAACAAAACAGCGTCCTTGCAGCTAATTATCAAGAAGCAAAAAAACTGGGAGCGGGATATGATGCTACTTTTGAGGTCAAGCCAGGGTCAAAAAAAAGAGCTGCACTGCACCCTGAGGTGTCAGGTAAAATTAGAGTCACGCCGGAGAAGACGGTAGTTTGAGTCATGCAGGAGGAACAATGAGGGAAAATCTCCCCAACAGTCACCTCCTGCCATCATTTAGCCTCTCAGACTTCACCTCCCTCTCTCTCCTGTTTAACATGCACACTTAAACTTTCATCAGGCTGGTTAAATTTTCACCACTTCACCTCATCTCCCTACGCGCTTGCCGCCTCAGCACTTTCCCCAGCTTCTCCCCAAAGTGCTGACGCCGGGCTGGGTGGCTCAGTGCTGAACTCGGCCGCCTGCACCTCCACGGGGACCTGCAGGGGGTCCCGACGGCCCATCTGCCTGCCTACCTGCTGCCATTCATCACTATCCTGCCCCCCCCACCACTTGCTCTCTATCGTTTATCCCCCCCTCCTCCTCTAAGCACCCCTCAGGCTTCATGGCGGCTGGCCTGCTCGGTAGGAGAGCCACCCTGAGCCCACGGACGAGGTGATCGGCAGCTTTAACAGCTGCACTGCTGAGCGGTGGCCACAGCTGGATGGACGCTCAACCTCCACTGGACTCTTATAAGTAACTACAGCAAGATGGGCAACTGATGATGCTTTTCTACATTAATTCATGGTGGAATTACCTTTATTTAGGTAAAGAACTACACAAACACCGATCAGCCACATTCAGACAACCGACAGGTGAAGTGAATAACATTGATCATATTGGTACTATGTGGTGTTCTGATGGAAAACCTTGGATTTTAACATCTGTGTTGATGAGACTTAGACACCCAAATAAACATTGTCCCACAACAAACACACTCCCTCATGCAAATCGAAATCCCAAATGTCACTGCAGGAAAATTCACCCCACCACATGGAAACAACATCAAACAATCAGTTACATGTTGAGGAACATGACAATGACCCAACATGTTGATTTGACCTCCAAACTTCTGATCAAGCATCAACAGGATGCAGTGGAACAAGTTGGATTGACAGAGGCCCCACTGCACAAGCCGGATCCAGTGCCAACGTCCTGGTTCCAGACCCCATAGGACACCCTGAGAGGTCCTCTTGTCCATGCCCAATGGTTCAGAGCCTTTTGGACCACATAAGGGGGACCAACACAATATTAGGCAGGTGGTCATAATGTTACGTCTGATCAGTGTATACCAGGCACTAAACTAAACAAAAAATCCGCACGCAAATCTAACAAAATGGATTACTTACTGTTCCTGAACCAAACTACTTTCACTTCAAAACTACTAAAACTACCACTGCACTGATTTGGTTGAGCCCATCCCACCCTTGACATACCATATCCTATTAAGCTCTCGGTTATTTTTTTAACTATTCACCTGAAAGAAAACATCCCCAAATTCATTCTGCAATCATGCCGTGATTAGAGTTACAGGTTTCATGTGACCTACTGTCGTTGGCGGCCATGAAGGCAGCATGAGCATTGAGATTAAGGGATACAAATGCAAGAAAGCTTTTTGTTGTTGCTGTGGCTAGAGGAGATTTTCCACTTCAGGAACTTATGGGTCATTTCAAGGCGGCCTGACCCTTTGTGCATGTTCCAACCCCAAGAACCAACCCTGCGGAACCATTTTTGGGGGACAAAAGAGCACCTGCTTCAGGGTGGGTACTTCTTAGTGGCCCCGGGACTGCTATGTGGGGCTTGACGCTGATTGGTTCAACCCAGGGAGGACAGCAAGTGTTATTTTTTCTACCCTCTTGATGTCCTCATTGAGTAGCATAAATCTAACACTGCTATCAACAATGTCAAATTCACCAGTAACTATTTGTCACAGTCAGATTCTACACTGCAATAAAAACAGAAAGCATTGTGCCACCTTGCGCCTGCCCCAAGTTCCTGCAATAGAAAGCCACTTATTGATTGGCTTCTAAAAACCATGAATGCAGATCTTTTCGAGCGCGAGTTTGAGATAAGAAGGAATGAAAAATGACCGGTTGGCAGCAGGATGAGCTAAAACTTACAGCTACTGGAAGTGAGTTGAGCTCAAGGTCTGGATAATTTCCTTGACCTTCGCAAACAAGGAATAAATTATGTGTTGTTAGGGGCATAGCCATAAGATTTACGGGTAATTAAGACCAGACCTTGACCTAATAATGACCATTAGGCAGTGTAAAAAATGGAATGTCATGAAAGGTTAGATGTAAATGAGGGATATGTCTTGATCACATATCGCAGGATGATCAAAACGCTGTTTAGGAGGCTAAAAGCAGGCAGGAAACAGGAGAGAAAATATAAAAATCCATGCAGTATAGATCAACATCCCACTGACAGAACACAGGAGGAGGCACAGTATGTTCACAGGTTTCATATTCTGTACATTCAGCTTTGGCGCGAAAGGTTCCTGTGTGAGAAAATAGCACCTCGTTGGATCACAGACGAAGAATGTGTTTTCTGATGTGACGTAAGATGGCCTCATGGACGAATGCTGTGTCATCAGACGCTCTGGCCCAGAGCAGATATTTCAACAACCCGTGGTCAGATCGCCCTGAAATTTGGTCCGATGATTTGCGGTCCCCAGAGGATGGATGATAATGATTGTGGTGACCCGCTGACCTTTCTGCTCGTGCCACCGTCAGGCCAAGACTTTCCACTTACGTACGCAAGAATATATCGATAGCTAATGTGAGCGCTTGTGATCCCCACAGGGTTCACACTTATATTATCACCAAATCAAAGCTTCATAAGACAGTGTCTCATTTATTATTAGATTGTTGACAAATGAAAATATAACGTATCAAGGAGCAACTTCAGCAAAATGACAGGAGACCAGGGGCCAGTTAATAAACAAACAGGAATATTTATAAGATAAAATGAGCACACAATAAAAAAAAAGCCAAGTTTAACATAAATTATATCTGGTTCCTGTTCAGACAGCAGGTATTTAGTGATCCTCATCAGAAACACTCAGCCCAGAGACTGTGGAGATTTATAATATTTGAAGTTCATATCGACGTGGATGTCAACAGATTCAAACCAGCTGTGGACGCTTCTTGTTTCTCAGACAGTTTAGTCCCGTACCACTGGACAGTACAAGACCCTCAAGTCTTCAAGGATATAAAACATGTTAAAAACTAAAATTAAAATTTTGGCATCAAATCTTGTCAAAAATTAGGTAAAATTACACCGTCGTCTCATCCTGATCGTCAGGATGAAAATTTGTTTGTCAGGGTTGCTAGGCAACAAGGAGTGGCGCTACGAGACGTCATGACGCAAGCAGGAAGTTCATCGTAGGCTAGACCGTCTCATTTAACAATTGCTCATGCAGCCTACCTGTCCTTCGAAGGACGGGTAGGTAGATGCAGCCCCTGAATTGGGACACAGCTAATATGTTTGGGTGCCTGGGCAGCCATTTCTCTCTCTCTCTCTGGCTGGCTTGGTTTGGTTTGATTGGTTTTTTTTACTTAAAGGTTCACACATCCACACACTGCAAACGTTACTGATAAACTGATTGTGTGGTCTCTACATTTTGTCCGTCCTCTGAGCCGGGTTGTGACGTTATCCAGTGAAGTAAGTAAGGGACATTACTGGACAATACTGACATTATTGTGTGAAGTATGAGAAGTATCACTAATATATATTCAACTTGCTTAAATTTATCCACTAAAAGTTCATTCAAGACAAGCAATCATTTCTTTCTGAAATTGAACTTTCAGCCAATCAAGTTCCACTCTGCTGGTCATGTGACATCGATGCCCAAAATGACTGGAAGACGATGGCAGCAAATCGCGCCACTTTTTTTTGCCCTTTGAGTTGTTTTTGTAAGATTATTAAGAAGTAATACTAGGCTTTGATTCCATTACTTTCTGTCTGCTAGCAGGAAGAACTCATGAAATTTTGGTGCAGATCTGGATCATTGTTTTTAAATTGCGAGACAGGGCAGTTTGAATTTTTTAAATTGGAGTTCTGAATTTGTGAACATTGATGAATAAAAGTGAAAATGACTAAAAAGTTCAGATGCAAAACTTCAATGCAAAAAAAACACCCAGGTTAAAAAAACTCTGGAATTGTTCGGTTTTTATCTTCATGGCTTCGTCACAGAACAACCAGAGATGAAACTTTCTTAAGCTAACACTGAGGAAATAAAGTCAGCTGAGCATCGTTATTGATGATCGTCTTTCTTTTCCCGATCTAGTTTAAGAAAACAATAGAATGTCTTGCTACTGCCATCATCTGTTCTATCAGCGACATATAGCACTGTTTCTACTGAGCTTTATTTTCCTTGTACGCTCAAAAAAACCGAGCCGGCCTTTTCAGATCGACACGTTACACCTAGAGAAGTTTTGTTTTTGAGAGAGAAAAACACAGTTGCAGGGTCAAAATGGAGAGAAAATGATGCACACACCAAGTTGGCTCTGCCCTCAGAATTCAAAATAAGAGCTTTAGTTATTAACTTTATATTAACATACTATCAAACTGTTTATGTCCCGGTTGTTGTATTGAAGCATCACAAAGGCTAACGTTAGCTTGTTTAGACTAACGTTTTAAAATTTCAGAATATTTTGAGACAGGTTTGCTTTCATAAAATTGTAATTATTAATATATAAAATTACCTATTCGTATTTTTTTAAATGTATAAAACCTTTAAACTCGACCCAGCTGATCAAAACAGCGTCCTGGGCTACCTGCTTTACGATAATTGCATGGAAATGACTGAAGCTGTTAAGCCGGAGCTCTAACAGCTTCATGCATCAGCAGCAGCAGCACCTTTATGAATGTGTTTCTGACCCGACACTGTAATGTCTCTGCTCCCTGTCCCACCTACATCCATCACACCATCATTCAGCATCACGACGCGCTCATCGCTTCCTTTAACCTTGCCCGAAACAGCCCGGCCACTGAGCTCCAATCTGTGTGACGAAGAAGACTCCAACGCCGTTATTCACCTCCTTCCATTTCTCTTTCATCTGTCTGTCTCCGTCTGCTGCACACGGTCATCTCGCCGTCTTTGTCACCCGGCAAACGTCCCCCGTCTCATCTGTTCTTTGTCTTTTTTTTCCATCTCTCTCTCTCTCACTTAATTCGCACTCAGTCAAAGCACAGGGCAGTTTGAAAGATAAAGTGTCACGTCGCCCTCCCTCCTGCTCTCGCCGTCGTCTCCTTGCCCGTCCGGAGGGGATTGTGGGGTTTAGGGTTACGGTTGAGGGGGGTTGATTAAATATTAAGTTGTCCTGAGAGTTGACCCTGCTCCTGTGTCCCGCATCGCTCCGACTAAATTCACCTCCGCCGCCTCGGCCTCCATCCCCGGATCCCGTTAACCCCGAAAGTATTGACACGGCCGTTCACAGCACATTACCTGGCAGAGAGCACGGGGCTCTTTTTCATCCATCAGCTTCATTTGCCGAGACAAAAGAGGGATAGAGGGCCAGGCCAAATTTATTGATTGTTGACAGTGGGGGCTGTTTAATAGTGCGAGATCTCAAGGTGACACCAAAGTTGGAGAAACCTCAGAGAGGCTCGGTTGCAGACAAACTTTGGGAGGAAAAAGGGGGAGGTGATGTAGCCTTTTTATTTTACTAAACAGCTGATATTCATGGTCACGGTCATCATTTATCGATTCAGTAAGTTGGATGTTTGGGGGATTTGATTCCCTGCCAAACAAAGGAGGCCAAGCAGTCGGTGTAGGAGGTGCCTTACAGTTATTGTCACCATTTAGCCACAAAATACTGGAATTACAGCTATAAATCATGGAATCCTGTATGCAATTCAATTATTTGCTATTAAATAAACAAATTAATTTATTGCACAGAATATTTTTTACATAACAATCTAAAGCTTGACTCATTTTTAGGTAGTTCTGGTTCTTAATTTCACCTTTTTGTATACTTCTAGCTGTAATTCTGGTAGTTAAAACCTGTAATACAGCTTTTTTAAAATATTATTTTTGCTTTTGTTAAATAGTTGTTAATATATTAGTGGGTATGTCTGTTACTCTAAATGATGAATACCAAAAGTCTTCAGTCATCTATTAGTCGAGTTAGACTCCTTGATAATCTAAATGCTGTGTTTTCACCCACTAAAAATAAATGTCTGTGGAAATGCTGAATCATTTCTCATTGTCACCTCAAACAACAAGGTTAAGATTTTGGCACCAGCTCCTTTAGCGCAACACTGTCACCTGTCAATAACTGGATCTGGCTTGTGAAGCTTGTGATCATTCTTTAAATCATATTATAACCAACAGATATAAGGACTCTGTTCAGCAGCTGGTCTGTACAGCAGCAGAGCCTCAGGGTTCCTTCAGAGAAATCTAGAAAGCAGTGAAAGCCGTGTGATGCTGCAGCTTTCCAGTACAAGAGGATGCAGCTCATCTGCATGGCTTTAAGGGTCGACTGGCCCGCAGTGCTTCTCCAGTCCTGTGCATCCTCTGTATTAACGTCCATGTTTAGCCGTGCACTGAAAAGTGCAGTGACCTTCACAGTGACCTCCCAGCATGCAGTGTGCCTTCAGTGGGATCGGGCTGCAGTTTGCTGCGCCAACATGCCCCTGGGTTTGGCTGACCACGCTCTACCTCGGAAGGAAAAGGCTGAAGTCCCTGCAGATTTTTCATGCCAGGATGCACTCTGTTCTCCTGAGTGTGTCAGCGCTCACTTATCGGACGTATGAAGCTCGGATAGCCGAGTCCCCCAGCAGCTTGTTGCCTGCAGTGAGGGCAGAGGAAGGGAACACGAGGCAAAAACTCTGCCCTGCAGCGGCGATGCTGCCTCTATCTGAGAGGCCACCTATTTAAAATCAGTCCTTCCTCAACACATTCTCGAGGTTTCACATCTTCACTTTCAGTCCTTTAAGGATCGGCTGAGCCCCTGTCAGAGTTTTGGATCCTGCCTGGAGGGATGTTTAAGCACAGCAGCATCCCCGGGGGGAGGCAGGCAGCAGACTGACAGGCTGACAGATAGACGGGGACTAGACTCTGCTGTGGATGGGTGACTGCAGCAGAAAGGACAGGTCCATGATACACCACCATCTTTGGCCTCTATTAACTATTAGCTCTTCGCTAATGATGCCAGTTACCTGCAAGATATTGAAGGTTTGACTGGAGATAGAAGTCAAACAAAAACCTTGCTATGATATTTTTAATTGTTCATTTTACTTGTGATCTTTTAAATGTTCTTAAAATCAATTCATAATGTGTAGTTTAAAAAAGCAATGGTACTAATAAATGCAGGACCTTTGTGCTGTGCTAAGTGTGTGACTTAATAAGGCTAATTTCTTGTTTGACCTTTCCTCCAGTTCAGAATAAAATAAAAAGAAGTAACTCCAGCTCACATTTGGACCATTTTTGGCAAACTGTATCTTTTTCCTTAGATACTTCACTAAAGTAGAAGTACTTATAAAAATGTTCAAATGCGTGGTATTGACAGCAAACTGTACTTAAATGATCAAAGGTAAAGATACTTGTAGGTAGTAAGTAAATGCTTACAGGTGACACAGATGCACCAGTGCAGCAGTAGAAGTGGTCGAGGTGAAGGTGTTTGATTCTCTGTGCACATTTAGTCGAAGGCTGGATTGCCAGTAACATCACGTCATCATCTTGTCAAAGCAACTGTGACGCTCATTAAATGGACATCTGTTACAACTTCACAGTGTATGGAGGAGGCCCGGTGAACGGCGATTATCTCAGCCAGGGTGACATTACTTTGACAGAGGGCTGCTGGGATGCTACAGTCCTGGGAGAGAGTGGTAAAATGTGTGGTAAAATGCTGTCAATCTCTGCCTGCTGGAAAACAACGACCCCGTCCAAATGAAAGCTTTGACCTCGGCGCTAATGGCTAATGACAGCGGCGACCTTCGCAGCGTCTTGTGTTTCTGAAGCCCTCGCTTCGGCCCACATGAAAGGATGCTCTCGGGAGCCCTGTGATTAGCACTGAGGTCGCTGTTTTGATTTGGGTCGAGGTCACGATCACAGAGAGCCGCATATCTTCGGTTTCTTGCCCCACGACACCCACATTCATGAGGTAGAGAGTGGAGCATTTCTGAGATTGAACACCGCTCACTCCTCCCACTTTAACTGCTCTCTGGTAACCATGACAGTGTTTCATCATGTTTTCAGGTGATGGCTTTTGAACGTAACTTCAGTTATTGTAAATCATTGTTATGACTCTTTGCTAAGCCGTCACCCAAACAAAGGCTGTCCAATAGCTAAGGCACATTACAAGAGAAGGCAAGTCTTTTCCATGGGCTGCTCTTATAAAAATAAGAATTTTACCCCAAAATTGTAAGAAACTGATTTGTTTATTTGTTCTATAAGCTGCAAATGTTAGCAAGCCCACTAACTAGCCGGATATCAGTGCATGGACTGAAAAAGTCTGCATACGAGCAGTCGTGTTTTCCCTGTTGGAACCTTTCATGGTGGTTCTCTTCTGTCTTTACATTAGGATGTCACAAAAATCAAACTATTTTTCTGGGTGTAGGGCAGGTTTTACACTCAGCAAACCTCCCTGGATTAAAAATTTATAGTACAAAGAGTAAAAACCGACCCTGTTTGCAGTTGGAGTTGTCCTGTCAACAGTTTTACACACGTCTTTTTTATAATGGTGGTCTTTAGGGAACATGTTTTTTGGGCCTCAGAGGATTTTTCATTGCATAACTGCAAGTGATCACTGGGACAAATTGGCAGCAAAGCTGAGTGGCAGCGTTGTATCCAGCTCTCCTAATGCATCCATGGTTTATTTACATTAGCAGATTGACTGAAATCCCAGTGAGGCCAGTTTATTGTATAAACGCACCAAACTGTTCTTTGTGGATGGAGAAAAGTAAAAATGACTGCTTTTCTCAAACTCTAACTGATTTTGTTTATCCTAGTTGGTGGCTGTTTGCCTTGAGATGATTGGCACTTTTCTGTTTACCACCACTATCGCTGGTTGTTTTCCTGTCAGTAGCCAAAATGAGAATTGGCGCATGAGTTTGCTTTCCCCCAGATGGAGTAAATCTCACCTACTTTGATTTTATTCGTCCAGAATGCTGAATATCGCCGCTATTTGGTTTCTCTGATCCTTCTTGTGTGACAAAGGAAAAGTAGGCTAAAGAGGAGTGTAACATCACAGTACACTGCTGAGTAATGAGTCACATATTAATTTTCCCGAGGGCTGAGTAACACTGGCTGCAGTGTGCCTGTTGGTGGCTGCACCGGGCCGGTCGCCCCGCCCGTCGCTGCCATCCTGCCACCATGCGTGCCAACCTGCTCACAGAGACACAGGGTAGAGCGGACTGTGTGTACTGTATTGATTGGCTCGGCTGCAGCTCAGGCTCGTGTCCGAGCGCTGGCACCCTCCTGCACTGGCTGACAAACAGCTTAATGAGACTGAACACCCATGCAGGCCCGTGGCTGGGCCTCGACAGCAGCTGGTCCTCCTCAACGCCGCGGTGGCTTCACACATAAACCTTTATCCAAATGGTAACACATTGAAACATTTGGAGGCATGTGAGCTGCTTTGTACTGGATCCGGATATAGCTCATCACTGGTGGACATCACGAAACAAACCACTAAACTCTGAGCTGCAAGTCAGAATTAAAGTCAGACTCTTATAGAAATACATGTGAGACTACTTTTTACCCAAAACTTCCAAGGTGTTTCATTATATTCCCCTTTTTGCAGAAACAAAAGACTAAAAATGAGACTTGTTGGCTGCACCAGTGACAACTAAGCTGTGTTCCGTTAAAGGGAATGTCATGTAGTCTGGGATGCACCAGAACCTAGTCTAGACCGCCACCTTCTGAATGCACCCTACTTTATTCACACAAGACTAATTTGCATTTTCTTTTTTCAAATTTTTGCTTCAAATTCACTCGACAATTACATGAGCTGTTGGTTAAAATGGAAAACAAGCAGCAGTCTCCCCTATAAGCCAGTGTTTTTGTGACCCATCCATCCACCCTGACCTCCTCCCTACTCTGATTTTCGCTCTGTAAATACACGACTTCCCCTTTAATTCAGCATTAGAGAGAAAATACTACATGAGAACTTAATATCCCAGTTGGACGTTTTACTAGCCCCTGTATGCAATATTGTGTTTATGCATGTGTTAAATTAATAGACGCAGACCAGCTTGCAGGTCCTTCGTGTTGTTTCTTTTTAAATGAGGCTCCTCAATGACAATTTGTGTTACTTTCATTTGTTGTCATGGAGCAAAACATCACAAAGAGCTAATTTCTGCACTCAGTTTATGAATTCTTCTGTCAAATGTAACACAGCAGACATTTATTCGAGCTATATATCAGTGCAACATCAAAATTAAACCGTATTAAATCCAAGTGATTCATGGTGACAGCGTGAAGGATGCACACAAGACAAGACTAACGACATAAAGGTGCTAAGTTATGCTTGAAGTTGATTTTTCAGTAAACTGCAACTTGTGCCCCACCTTTCTGTCGGTTACATAACATACATAACTCGATGTGCATCCACCGGCACACATGTACTGTACATGTGAACATGCATGAGTGTAAACATGCACACTGTTCTCTTTACAAAGGCGTCTCTTTGCATCTTCCATCCTCTTTCCCTTTACTTTCTCCCTCTCTCTTTCATTGACAGGGTTGAGAGGAAATTAGCATTGGCTCTTAATCAGCCTCCCCCAGCCCTGAATGTGCTGATGTGCAGGACGGGGTCATGCTAATCAGGTGCCTCAGCTCCCAGGCACATTGATTTAATACTACAAACGCTTATTAATCCCCTCCACACCTCCTCCTCCTCAATACCGAGCCCTTGCACCGTCCTCGTCCTGGCCAAGAGGCTTGCTGCCCCCTCGCTCCCCCTCCTCATCAACCTGGCATCAAACATCCACTAAACATCTCAGGGAAGACGAAGAAAGAGGCGGAGGGAGCGTTAAAATACACAGTGTGAAAGAATGTGCATAGACAACGGAAATTAGCTTTGGTGGCTAAATTTAAAATTTGCAAGAATGCTCACGCAGCTTTCAGCCCCGTGTCTAAAAGCTTATGTGTGTTGACGGCACACCTCGCAGGCACAATGCAGTTTGACTTGGACTGATTGGAAAATAAATGCAGGTTTCACTCACTGGTATTTATAAAGCCGCAGCAGAGCAGGAGCTGAGATGGGATGGTTCAGACGCCTCTGGTCGTCCTGGTGTTTGTGGTTCTGCTAGTTATTGTGTTAATCTTCCATTTCAACTGTTTGGCCAGAATAGATTATTATTACTTCATTTACTGATTAGTTGATTCGACTGTGTAGCTATTTGTTTGTTAAAAAAGCACCAAAAATCTACTTTCTCTAACTTCTCAAATGTGAATATTTTGAATGTTTTTGATTTTCTAGACTTTTTAGATTTAGTTAACAAGCATCACCTTGAACTGAGTGATGTCACAAAGGAACATACGATGTAAATGTTGTAGAAAGCCAATATAAAGGATGAGTTCATGATTTTTCAACTGGTATTTACATGCCAATATGAACGTTAGAAAGGTTCACTATAAATATAACCTCACTAGCTGCACAGAAACTCCTTCTTAAACAGATTTTAATATAACACATATACACCAATCAGGCATAACATCATGACCACCTGCCTAATATTGCGTTGGTCCCCTTATGTGGTCCAAAATGCTCTGAACCATTGGGCATGGACAAGAGGACCTCTCAGGGTGTCCTATGGGGTCTGGAACCAGGACGTTGGCACTGGATCCTTTGGCTACTCTGGCTTGTGCAGTGGAGCCTCTGTCAATCAAACTTGTTCCACTGCATCCTGTTGATGCTTGATCAGAATGGGCTGTAGGAAGTTTGGAGGTCAAACCAACATGTTGGACCATTATCATGTTCCTCAACATGTTCCTGATTGGTTGATGTTGTTTCCATGTGGTGGGGTGCATTTTCCTGAGTGACATTTGGGATTTCCATTTGCATGAAGGAGTGTGTTTGTTGTGGGACGATGTTTATTTGGGTGTCTAAGTCTGATCAACACGGATGTTAAAATCCAAGGTTTTCCATCAGAACACCACATAGTACCAATATGATCAATGTTATTCACTTCACCTGTCAGCAGTCTTAATGTTGTGGCTGATACGTACATAAAACATACAGCTGAGTTATGTCAAACAAGGGTCTTCCAAAGTTTCAATATTTTAGGAGTCATAGCAGAGTGATAGCTAGACAAAGAAGTGATACCTCCAGCCTGACATCATCTGAAAATGACAACAGTAATCTATAATTTAAGGGGGTTAAAATGACCAATGTTTACTAATGTACTTGCGAGTAAGGGCATGTACAATCTTATAAGAACGGTTGGTTACTGTTGCTATTTTTCAGGCCTCAAGCCTTCTGCAAAGAGTTTATTGTAGCCAAAACCATCACCACCATGATCTTTTCCTAAGCCTCATAATTTACTGCCTAAAACTAACCAAACAGTGACAATGGAAACTCAAATTTATAATAGAAAACCTGACTAATAAGTCTGATCTCACTCCAGACACAAACCCTACTGTGATTTAAATATTTTCCTCCCTGACACCTCAAGTCACCCATTATTCACAACATTATGCATGAAGTACCTGCAGGGTTGTGCAGTTACACATTCTGATAAACCGATAATTACAGTTCACACAAAGCTGCTGTCATGTTTTGGGGTTTTTGTTGGAGGTTTGATCTCCTCCTGTGTGCTTTTTGTGTTGTCTGCCCGTTTGACTACCCTGATCTGCTTCACCTGTGTCTCATCAGCCAATCACAGCCTTCACGCGGCCTTCCCTCTCCCTCTTTCAGTTCTCGGCTCGTCTGTTTTCCTGCCCGTTTGGCTGCTTCTCTTTCATTCATCCATTCAGCTCCTCTTTTTTGGATTCTGTTCCTTGGATTTGTTTTCTTCATTTATGGACTTTCCCCGAGTTTATTCCTGGACCCATCAGCCGCCGTCTGTTGCGGTTTGGCCTCCCTGCCAGTTTCTGTTATCCACCCCACCAGTTAGTGTTATTGAACTCACCCCTTTGTTCATTCAACCTGCCTCTCTGCTGTGTGTTCTGTGTTTGGGTCCTCCTCCTTTCTGATTTATACATAACAACAGTGTTTTCTCTTCACCTGATAATTTGCTTGACTTAATGTAACGCTGACAGACTCTCAGTCCTCCATAGGCAGGCAGTTTAAAGGAAAGCCAGTCACATAACAAAAGGTTCATAGTTCATTCCAGCTACTACCATCAGGACGCCGCTACAGAGCCCCGCTGGCCAGGAAAAACTCCTACAAAAACTCCTTCACCCCGACTGCTGTAAATACTTTGAACACATTTTAATGATCTTAACACTGCCATTAGACTTTTATACTCTGTTTTTAAGGAAAACAGTTTGTATGAATGAATAGGTGTATGGTTGCTCTAGAGCAGGGGTGGACAATCCTGGTCCTCGAGGGCCCCTATCCTGCATGCTTTAGATGTTTCCTTCTTCCATCACACCTGATTCAAATGATCAGGATGGTTACCAGGCTTCTGCAGAGCTTGATGATGAGCTGATCATTTGAATCAGGTGTGTTGGAAGAGGGGAACATCTAAAACATGCAGGATAGTGGCCCTCGAGGACCAGGATTGCCCACCCCTGCTCTAGAGCCACGTCTATGGCTTTGTCTACACGTAGCCGGGTGTCTCACAAAACCAAGATACTTTTCTATGATTTGGCCTGTCATCCACACGAAAAGGCAGATTTTGGCATTAAAAACGATTCTTTTAAAAACCTCCGAACAAAGTGAAGATTTGCGAATTCTCCGTTCATGCATCTGCATGTGGACATCAAAAACCGGAGTTTTGCATTTTGAAACGTCACAGCCTTCGACACAATATGTTCTTACGTCACGTATGCGACCTGTGTTTACATTCGGAAACAGTATGGATGCCCTCACAAGGTTTTTGGCTCCGTTTCTTAGCTGACTCTGATTGGATAGGATTTGGGGAACTACTGCCATCTAAAAGTCTGCATGCTCATGAATGTGCTTAAAAACGCACTTATGCGGTTAAGTGTGGGTGAATTTTTTTCTAAAAACGAGGTGGTGTGTATGTCAGTTTTTTTCTAGACGGAGGGGGCAGGATATTCGGTTTTACAAAAACCCAGCTACATGTGGACAAGGTCTAAGATGATTTTCTGTCAAGACAGACAATAAAGTTTTCTGATTCTGACACTTTAATTCATTCATGCTAGTTTGAAAGAACTTATTGTGTGTAAATCAAATTCAGCATGTTCAGAACTGTATGACATTACAAGATCCCGATCAAGTTTATTATCTTTGCCCCAGATCTGACAAGAGTCATGTAAGTTATTCAAATCAACCCCATATGCGCTTGACAACTGGGAAAAAATGGCTTTTCTGCATCCAAGTGGCTCCACAGTGTTACTTACATGCATTTCAGAAAATGTATCATAGCTTAACTGTCATACTTAGT
This sequence comes from Dascyllus trimaculatus, assembly GCA_024666655.1. Lineage (NCBI taxonomy): Eukaryota > Metazoa > Chordata > Actinopteri > Pomacentridae > Dascyllus > Dascyllus trimaculatus. The sequence goes on along the minus strand of CM045458.1, from coordinate 23,908,338 downwards.
GTTCCTCTAGACCAGGGGTGTCAAATCCTGGTCCTCGAGGGCCACTATCCTGCATGTTGTAGATGTTTCCCTCTTTCAACACACCTGATTCAAATGATCAGCTCATCATCAAGCTCTGCAGAAGCCTGATAACGATCCTGATCATTTGAATCAGGTGTGTTGGAAGAGGGAAGCATCTAAAACATGCAGGATAGTGGGCCTCGAGACGTTGCCTCCCACAGTTTAGTACTTTAGTGACCAGAGGAGGCAGTTCTTCATATTTTCAGCAGTTCCATTTGGCAAGCAGAGTGCATTGCGGGAGTTTAGCTAGCAACGGGCACCATGACAAAGACTTCTGGGGCGCTTAATGTCCTCTAGCTGTAATTTATGCATAATATGCTGCCACACCCATGCGACAACTGAAGTTATGTAACAGTTAACATGTAAATTAGTAGATTTTTTTCTGTAGTTAAACAAAGAAGGAAATATCTGTAAACTAATAGCGAATTGTTCAAAAAATACAGCAAGAACTGTTTTAAAAAGTACATTTTTACTGTATATGCTGCAGCAGAAAGAAAAACATTATATGAGCATGATAAAGAGTCAATTAAAAATAAAAGTCAAACTCTTAGGTTCTGATTACAACCACCTTGATTACAAAGAGCTCAAGTCCAGACTTTCCTGGGTTACATCAGGGATCTTTTCACACAAACTCTGCCGCCATTAAAGCCCAGCACTGTCATATTAACATAACGTCACACTGTGCAAAAGTAAAACCACTCCACATGACAGGCGCGCTCACACAGTTAAAGTTCCCTCCGCAGAACACATTTCAATTACTGTAATTACCCTCCACTCCACTGCTGATGTCCCCACAGATCACCGCTGACCGTGTGCATGACGGCGGCTCGCTCACTTAGCATGGCCACAAAAGTCCAACAGTGCAGACAAACCAAATCAATCCTTTGTTTTTCTCCTGAAATATGCCAGTCTGCGATCTTGAGAGCGCACTTCCACGACGCATCTCATCTAGAATTTTATTTATTGAGCCATGCATGGTGCACGACGCTTGTTTCTTCCACAGCAGCTGGAGGTGTGTTTCGCTTTTGATTGCACATGGATCATCTTTCCCTCCGGCTTACGGCACCGAAACTGCTCTCCCTTTGATTATGTGTCGCGCCAAAAAGCCCACAAACTGTCAAGACTGACTCTTTGCTGCTTTATGCTCGGAGATAAAAAGGACACAAGTACATAATTTTTCTCTCGCAGCTGTGGGAATGTTTCGGGCTGATGAATAAACGTGTGCATGTAAAACTGATGCGCAGTCGTCTTTTTGATGATGCCCTCGTCCCGTACGCTCTAATCTCGCTTTAATACAGGGGTGTCCTCGAGGGCCACTATCCTGCATGTTTCAGACGCTTCCCTCTTCCGACTCACCTGATTCAAACGATCAGGATGGTTATCAGGCTTCTGTAGAGCTTGATGATGAGCTGATCATTTGAATCGAGTGTGTAGGAAGAGGGAAACATCTAAAACATGCAGGATAGTGGCCCTCGAGGACCAGGATTTGACACCCCTGCTTTAATATGAGGACACACTCCCTCACCTCTGTGTTTTACAAGCTGTGCTGCCTCTATATTCCCCCTTAATAAGATATAAAGTTAGAGGGCTAGCGTTCACTCGGTCAACCAGGACGAAAATGATTGCCTTTTAATTTATTGGCCCATGTCTGTGTGTGTGTGTGCTGTCCGTTTTATGTATCAGTCAATGGATTCCTTATTTGTTGCCTTGGATACTGCTAAAAGAGCTCAATGTCACCGTGACCGGCTGCAGCGAACACAGGCTGGATGTTAAGTTTGTCTGCGAGTATTAACACGTTTCACTCCCGACGGCCTCACAAACAAACTGGTACCAGAGCCTCGCTGCGCCGGTCGGTGCTGCTGCTGCCACCCCCTGCCTCTGCCCTGCACAGCCCCCCTGCGTGTCCTGCCCCAGACCCATTGATTTTATCGGGCGACACCAAAGCCGGTTCAGGCGAGCGTCCAGTCTGCCGCGAGGCGACACAGGCTGCCCTTCTGCCATCAATGTCAGCAAATACTCCCAGATCGCCGCGTGCAAACAACAGAGGCAGGCCTGGCTCGCGGCAAAAACACCCAGAAAAGTTTGGAAGACGGTTAACCAAGGGGGGGTAAAAAAACAAAACAAAACAAAACATAGAGCATTTCAGTTCTGCTCTTCACATTACTTTGCATTGACTTCACATGATGAAACTACTCGCCTGTGGGCTGCTGCTGAAATGAATCGTGGGAGCTCACTGCTGTGCCCTAATTCCACAGTGTCCACTTATTCTGACTGAACGCAGGAAAAATGTGAATTGAATGCCCTTGAGTGTGGGGTTAATCGTTTAATGAGGCGATGAGTGACTGAAATAGAGAGGAAATTCAACACAGACAAGGCTAAATAAACTGAGAAAAAATGCTGGAAATACAAATACTACTCAATGTTTTTACATTCTAAACCTACGATAGCAGATTTTTATCCACTTTTTGGGGAACAGAAACAAGCTACACTGTAAAAATGAGATTCTTAACTGTAATTTTGTTTTTGGAACAACTCAGTTGATACACAATTTCCCTGTTTTGTTAAATTACAGATAATAACTGATGAAATCACAGGAAATGGCCTCATTTTTATATTTTAACTCTGAAAAAACAGGCCAAAACTGTAAATTATGTCATTTATAACAAGTAAATTACACCAATGAACAGTTTTAATGTGCTTAAATCAACAACAAACATAATGATTTTACCTATACTTGCCCTTATTTTACCATTTTTTGATCATTACAGTACTCTACTGTTTTAACATACTGTTTCTGGCACTCTAGCTGCCAGATTTTCAGTTTTGTTTTGGATGTACAGACCAGAACTGTACACAGTGTTCACATTAAAAGTCTGTAATTTGTTCTTTCACAACGTGTAACTGTAAAATTACACTGTTTACTGTGTTTAAAAATACTACAAATATCATTTTACATATACTTGCCGCTATTTACAGTTTTTAGTATTTCATCGTTGAAGTATGTTGCACATTTTTTAAGCTTTTTTTTTGTCTGGCACTTTTGCTGCCATATTTTCACCGTTGTTTTTAATGTATGAACACAACGTTGATATGAAATCACCTGTTTCAAGTTTATATGGCAAAATAAAAGCGAACAGCAGATAGAGAACAACATTATCATTCATATGTGTCGGGTTTAACCAGAAGGTGCTCTGCTGCTGCCGCTGCTCACTACCAAGTTAAGCCAGGCCTGGACGTGCTCTACTGCAGCTGCACACTCTAATGAGGTAGGTTAAGCCTGGTCATGTGTTTGTTTGTACTTTTGCAAGTATGCAGATACAAGTTATCGTCCTTAACAGTAAGTGGCTCACCGGAAAATTAACCCGTTATAACGAGAAAATCGA